>APFE030108689.1:140083-201072 GCA_000404065.3 Pinus taeda
AAATGTTCTGGAGTCGAACATGGAAAGACATCGCCTTATTGCCAGCCAATGATGTAAGTTGTTAACAGGTGTGAGAGGAATCACCAATAATGACAATGACCCTCAAGGTACTACAGTACAATTCGCGTGGTGTGAAAAAGGACTTGGCATTGAACACCAGGCAAAATCTCTCGGTCGAAGGCCATTAATGTGAACCTGTTTCCGAAAGTGAGAAACTTTCCATTGAGGCATGCAAGCTTCAAAGTATTGAAAGGGTTGTTCCTAGGTCAACTTCTTGGATAATGAGCTGATGTCGACACGAAGTGACCCATCGTAGGAGGGCCTTAATGAATCCCACATCTATGACACAGAACAAAGAAAATGATTTTGGAGGTGAAAATAATCTGATGATACAGGGTTGAAGGTGGCAGTCATGAAAGAATGGAGCGTGAATGTATTGCAGCAGGTGAGACACAGGTGAATTCTCTAAATGACTTCTCTTGAACATATCGGTGACACTGACGATGGATTGGTAGTTTTAACACCAAAGATGGATGGTGTGATAGACCAATGGTGATATGACCAGTGAACGGAACAGCCCAACCCGACTCAGATGTGGAGAGAAAGTTTCATGTTCAAGAGCGACTTGCTACCAATAACGTTTTTTCAAGTTTTCTTCCCAATTTTCCCCAGTCATTGTTGACCAGTACCTCTTTATTTTTGTGAATATCGAGGAGGATAACATATGCTTATTATATAATCCACCCTTCGGGTGAACCTGCCACTATATTTTAACGAGCCTAGCGACAATGAAACTCATTCTCATCCATTTGGACGAGTTTGTCGCTATTTGGTTTTAACGAGTTTAACGACAAAGATATCTCGGTCCTTTTCAATTTTAGAGAGTTTGAAAGGGATGGAAAGAAAACTCCAAAGATTATTTTTCGTCATATAATCCCTTAAGTCCGAAAAAGCGTAAAATAATACAAAAGGGATGAATGCTCAGTAATTTTAACATGCCGAGCAAGACAAGCGCTCGATCTTTTTGTGTAATAATCCCTCAAGTCCAAAAAGATTAAAATCTAGAGGAGGGATAACACTTTCGATGAATTTAACAAGTAGGAGAGGCTAATCGCTCAACAATATTTTCATATTTTACGAGTGAGTTGAAAAGAGCTTAAAGGAGACTCGTTTTTCGAGGATCGAGTGATGATTTCAGGTAGCAGCTGAGTCCAGGTAAGGTTTTGAATTTTCCAATCATGGTAGTGTCACAAGGATGGATAATATAATCACTCTTCATAGATGTTCCTTGAAAGGGTAAACAATCAAATGGGGGTGAATGATCAGCTAAAAAACAGAGCAGAGATGATGGTGAGAACACGACCAAGGTTCAAAAGTTGATGATAGTGCATTCACAATAGTTATTTACCAGAAAATTGGTTCATAATTTGATGAGCTTAAACTTTGGGGGAAACATTTGCTCATTGCTTATGTTTATTGTTTAATGAGCTTGAATTCCACGTTAAAACTGCTCGTGTCAGTCATATAATAAGGATATCTCATCTAAGATGCCATTTTTTATGGGGCTTGCACCTTTTAAAGCTTTTCCCCAATGCCTCTTGCATGCAAGCTAGGTATGACCAACTACGTCTCTTTACTTAACTACCAACATCACTACCAAGGCTAGGTAGGAAACTTTTACCTTTACTTTGCTGGTTCCATGTTGGCCCCTGCAAAGATGAACGGTCGATTCGACCACTCACCCGACCTAGGTGGTTGAAGTTAGCGGAATCATAGAGCTAGCATTATCTTGTCATTTCTCACTTGCTTACAAGAGGTTTGCATGCCCCCAGGTATAGCGAAAAATTTCCAGGTTACCATATGAAAGCTCTCCATCCACGTCGCAGACAAAATGCTTCCTTGGCGATGTCTACCGAAAGAGACAAAGGTGAGTAGCGTAGTCACCTCCACTCATATAACTTTGACGAGGGAATCTTATTCTAGTATAATCTCATTTCCTATCAGGACAAGTGTTCGACCAGTCATCTTCCTCCACGGAAACCTACTCTATAGCCAAGGTTTTCCTGTCGAAACAGACCAGAGTGCATGCCACCTAGGTTGTAGTCATATCCTCCTGAATCACTCGTGCTCATCAGGTGGACGGACTGGAGATCGATGAGACATTCCTTGTGTGAAAAGACCATTTAGGGATGGCATTTGACTATTTTCTATGTGTGAACCAGGGAATGACAATTGGTCTATGAGCTTTACCATTCTTCCTTCATGCGGAAAACACATTACTCTAAAGAGTGAGGAGACAAGAACTCCTATGCAATAAATATAGTCACGCCCAAGGATTAGATTATAATCCAGGGGTCCTTGGACTACCATCACATTCATGTGAATGGTTTTCCTTCTCAAAGTAATGGGCACATTGGGAAGGATCCCTAACAGTCGACTGGTTCCTTTATCAAAGCTGGTCAGATTTCTCATTTTAGGCAAAAGCGATGGCAAACTAAGCGCTTTCCAAGAAGTTGAGAAAAGGATACTCACAGAAGCCCCTTCATCTATGATGGTACTAGCCATGACCATTCTGTAAGCTTGTACAATGATTCATAATGGTACACTAGCTGCTAAACGGGGTCTGCCTAGTAGATTCTAGTCGAAGGAAACAACGAGGTTGCTTAGAGGTGGGACTAAATAGATGGTCAGATATGACTCTGATGAACTTCCTTCTTGTGGTAAAGGAATGGGTAGACTGCCCCCAAGTTCATCGGAGTCTGTGTTTACGAAAAGAATTTGAACGATGTTGTTCTCTTTCTCTTTAGTGATGGTATCATTCGAAGATGAACATTTTGAAGGCAAGACCGAGTCAACTGTCACCTCGACCTTTTGACTTTCGTCTGGTATGGATTCAGAGGGTTAATTTTCAATGATAGACGTTTCAGCCGACCACAATGTCGTGCCAACCAGATTTTCAACCAGTGGTGGACTTGGCAAGAGCTTCTTATATGCAGGAGGGAGCCATAGCAGTGAAGCAAGACAGTCATACAAAACTCTTTTAGCTTCGTTTAGGAAAGGACAACAGTGGATGGCGTGATCACCTTCACATAATTTACAAGGAAATTTGTGATTCCTTTTCCATACAGATACTTCATTTTCACTAGTTGATGGTGTGCCTTCAACATGATCATTAGAGGTTGATGACACCAAATTGTGCAAACGAGGAGACCAGTCCCTTAAGATCCGAGGGATGCAAGGACAATCTCGATGATAGTGGTCTCCTTTGCAAATGACACATGGAGATTTAGGTTTAGATGATGCGATGTGAGGATTTTCGCTAGACGACGCATGGTTGCCCCCTTTCGCTTATGTTTCTTTCTTATTCTTTTCTTTTTTCTCTTTCTTCTTCTTCTTCTTCTCAGTTACTTGATCTTTAGCTTTACCACTTTTATCAAGTGAAGAGGTAGGAGGAGAGGGAGAAACAGACGAAGTAGAAGGCTGGGAGGTAACTCTAGTATCATCTAGTTGTTGACTTGACTATTTAGGAATTACAGTATTCTGAATGACAGAGGTAGAGAAGAGCCATACGGGCAGACCAATCGTCAACCCTACAAGTGACAATATGGCCATATGGGGTGCACCAACATCTCCCCAAGAGGAGAAAGGAGTAGGATTTCCTCCAAGGGGAAATCCTTGGTTGGTAGATTCCACTTTTATCAACCTAAAGACCAACGAGGGAACTTGTGATGTTATTCTGAGTAAAATAAATTTTAGACGCTTTGACACAACTTGTTTTTCCAATTTTTAAGAGTCGATAAAAAACAAAAGATGACTCTAGTCGCCTTCGATTTTTAATGAGCTCGAAGTGACAAGTGCTCAGATGGACCTTTTCTTTTAAGAAGTTTGAAAAGGAATGAAAGAGACTTCTCTAGAAATCTAGGCAGAGTGGATTACCAAACTAATCATAAAACTACATAGTACCTTTTACGGTACGGCAGTCAATCTTCTCGAATGTTGTGTTGAGTGCATTGCAATCGATAGGGTGACAAAAATGGCTTCCTAAGGATAAAGGATGTAGCCTATTGTGGTCTCCCAATATATACTCGACGGTACTGGGAGCACAAGTCCATACTGGCACTTGTCATCTCAGAGTGGAGGAATTACCCAACCAACAATGAAAACAACAGTTACCATGTTTTACGACACCAGAATACATCTCTAGCCTAGACTTCTAGATGTTGCGCGTTAGGTTCCAAAGCATTTTTAGATGCATTAATATTATTTTATAGTTGATCTTGTTTAAAAATTTTCTTTTCAGATTCATCACGTGATGTGTATACAATTCCTAAATTGCAGTCTAAGATGATAAACAATTGTTTAATCTTCTTTTGGCAATGAAAATCCTAGCTACTAAGGAAAGAAAGTTGAGAGTCTTTCAACGAAGAGCACAGAGCACACACCAAATGCACTGTCCTAAATCAAACCAAGTAGTCTAAATGCAAATGCACATGCATGTATTTGTTTTCATCCCTCTTAATTTATAAATGATGATAAGAAAGCTAAGTGAAAATCTGAATTATTTTCAAAGCGACAATACTTAACAAATTTCTTTTCAAAATGAAGTGAAGATAAGGGCGACACTTTGCGATTTCGAAATGAAAACTATTTTTTGACACTTTAAAAACTACCAATTCAAATCATATACAAGAGTAACAGTACAATCGACTATCAATAATAATGGGATTCTTTTCTATAACTGAAAATGACACTTACAACACTTTCAGATTAAGAAATGACAGTTCGACTACACTACTTCTTTGCAAAAGAGAATTGAAAATGGCGCAGAATACATAAAAAAACTTACAGTTCTTTACACAATAGAGGTGGAATGATGGAAGAGAAGGGGGTTTTCACAGAGATATGATGACCATAGACAGCAAAACTCCTAAATGGAATTGAAAATAGTGAAGAAAAGCCCCAAGTCTGAAGGTAAAGTTAACCTTTCATGACCATCGCACCTATCACACAGGGAATCTAGTATGCAGCACACCTACTGCACATGGGAAGTGTGATGCATATAGACTGCCTTGAATGGAGGGTACGATGGTACCAGTGTGAGACTTTTAACCAATTTTTGCTCATAATTTGCAATTCAGTTCAGGGATTTAGGTCGAGTAAGTGATGATCAGTAAATGTAAATCACAGGGGTTTACCTAAGGAGGTTACTAGAGCCACCACTTAGGACAATTAGAACATTTGCAGATCGATTGTTCAATTTATAAACAAAACCCAGAGATAGACTGAAGCAACATTGATCTACTTTGCATTTGTATAACAAATGCAGTTCAAAGGCTAGACGGCTTGACTTTAGGCTCCATCTATAAGTTTATAAAACAGACAAAGATAGACTAACAAACAATCTATTCGCTCCCCAACAGAGTCACCATTTTGTTACCGGGAATAGTGTCCACCCGGATCTGCTATTCCCACTAAGACTGGTAGCTATCTTAGAAACAAACAATTAAAGACTACATTCGTTTTCCTTTATCAAAGTAGATTTGAGTGGAACAAAGGACACCAACCTTAGTCTTGTGCTTGGTTCCTTACTTGATTCCTCTCCTTCCTGATAGATCTTTACCACTTCTTCTTCTTCTGCCTAGATTCAAAGAGCACCTGTGGAATCAAAGCAACATACTACTATCGAAGAACAAAGATCTATATTCATAAATAACAAAGGAACATATATGTATTAACCATACAAATGCATATATAATCAAACATACAAGAATATGGAGGAAAACTTGAATAGATTTATTAATATCAGGAATAGCAAGAGGATTACAACCAATAGTTCTGATGCAGCATCGTCCTCCAGCAAGAAATCCCTTCTTCACCTAAATTAAGGTTTAGATCACCCAACACTGTGAAGTTTCACCAGAAAACCAACGACACTTCTCTATAAGATACAAGATTCTAGCCTCTAGATCTATGTGATGAGTCATCCATATATATATGATTGTAGGGGGGTGATTCATCTTCTGGAGTTTTTATTAGTGTCCTCTCTATGAGAGTTCTTGATTCCACTTTGAGAATTATGATCTCTTACTCATCCCTGGTTGAAAACAGAGAGGCAAGTGTCAGAGGGGAAGCTTCTGGAAGATTCCATGATCTTCCACCTCAGAAACTGTCTCTGCCATTTGTCCATTCTCGCCCATCACACCCTACAGAGGGGCCATTCAGTATGCATCACACCCTTTACGCTAGGAAGGTGATATGCATTGCACCCTCTGTACTGGGTATTCAGTATGGTCTAGTTTTGACCATTTCTGAGTTGTTTTTAGTGGAGAACTTCTGGGAGATGATGTAATCAGCTAACCTTGTTCCTTTAGGCAGTGAAGCAACACTTTTAGGGACTTAGGAGCGCTTAGTTTATGGACATTTATCATTGAGGTGGAGTGTCGAAAAATTTCTATAACACCTTCCTGTAGAACTCCAGCTGAAATGGTTATAGAAGGTAGTTTGAGCTTCCTTGTGTTGATCATTCATCCAAGGTGGCTCAAACAAATGTGAAGTACATTTTCTCCATGAAAATTTCATTTGTACCTATTTGACAAGTTTTTAACAACAACAAAAATACTGACAAGAATTGGACGGCCTTAACTCTTGCTTCAACAAAAGAAACAGACTTCACATCTGGTGAACACCTCGATGCTTACATCTGCATACAAATGATGGACTAGACAATAAGGCCACAAAACATGCCTTTAAAACAAATTACCCTTTAAGTCAAGCATGTAGAAAAAGACCATTTGGACTCTTTTTCAAAAGATGAAACACCTCACCATTATCCCCATCTATGAGACCAAGTTAACTCCTCCCAAGTCAACATTGCATCAACTCATTCAACCCTACAAGATAATTACTCATCCATGTTCAAAACAAGGAAAACATTGTTGTGTCCATGCACATCATGCTTATTCATGCATTTCATCCTTCAACTTTCACTTAAGTACACTATACTTTCGAAGCTAAAATGAAATATAATGTTGCATAAATAAAGTGAGACTCCTACTCAACTTTTCTATTGATCTTCTTGGTAAGAACCTAGAGCTTGCATCTCATTAACAAGGAAATGCAAATAGATGCATCAATAGACATGCAACCTTAATTGGAAAAGAACTCTAGCCATTTCTTACAAATCCCTTTCAAAAGTACTACCATTGTCTCAATATCAGTATCAACATGTCAATCATTCTGAGACACATCATTCATGGAATCTTCCTTTCCATTTCTATCATCTTCTCTTTCCACTTTCCTCAGTTTTTGTGAAGCATTGCTATATTCAGAGTCCAACACTTTGCAGCAAGATGTCCTTGCTTATGGTAGTAAGTGCAACACATGTGCATCCTCTTAACAACATGATTCACCTTGCCCAATGGACCTTTGGCTTTTTGCTTCTTTTCCTTCAAAAGTTTCCTATATGTGGCCATTCTCTTCCAACATCTAGAAACATTATGGTTATCCAACCCACAAAAGGAACATGGAATTCTTTTCCCATACATATGTGGAAATTTACCATGCTTTCCACAATCAAAAGGAAAATATTTAGAACCAGATTTATATCTTTCTCTTTCACGTTTATTTCCTTCATGAGGAGGTGAATCAAATGAAGAAGTGGCTCCCTTTAGGACACCATCAATCTCTTCAAGGATGTTAGAGCCTCCCCAACCCTCTGGTTCAAGTGTGTGCTTTTGAACACCTACATCCTACAATTGATGTTTCAAGCTATTGCATTTCTCTTGAAAACAACCTTCACACTCTTGAAGACCTACAATGCAACTCCTTCTTGGAGTTGTTTTAATGGTCTTTATGGTAGCTTTGGAACTTTCTCCATAAGATTGTCTACAACTATACTTAGGCCTTTCCTCAATCATTATTGGCTCAAAAATACCTTGTTCATGTCTACCCAATCCTTTTCCTTCATAGCCCATCTTGGACATTAGCTTGGAACCTATACCTTTAGTATGTTTTTCAAAAGAACCAATATAAGCATTCTCAGAAGAATTTGAAGTCAAACTGGAATGGTTTACCTCTTCTTCAAGCTGATACTTGACTAAGGCTTCTTGGGCAACAAAGAGTTTTGTCTCGAACTCATGCTTCCTTTTTAGGTTCATATTTGCAACATGAAGTTGCCTCTCCATTTCGTATAGTTTGTCAGAATGCAACTTTTTCTCTTCCTTCATGGAATTCAACTGCTCCCTATGTATGTTTCTCTTCCCTCCATCCTCATACATTTCTCTCACCATATCCAACATGGTGGAAAATTCATGCTTCATGTCTTCATCAAAGAATATTGTGAGGCAAGCAGAATTTGAAGACCCACTTGTAGAAGTTGCCATTATGCCAATGAACAAAACAACTTGAACAAGATAATAAAGAGCTCATTTAAGCAACCTTCTGCAACAAACCTCTTGTGCTTTGGATTGCCTTAAGGTCCTTTGGGATAGAAGAATGTCTTCAAACCTTCTTCCTTCTTGTCCTTCCTAGACTGAGCTATCAATAGCTTTCCCTTTACCTCTACAAACTCATAAAATAGTTAGTCTGCAACAAGCATACATCAATGAGACAATCAATCCTTGACTTCTCAAACACCTTTTAGGTGATCAATCTTCGCTCTGTCAATCAAGCATTCTAATATAACCTTCCTTGAAGGTAAGGTTAATCAATCTTAGGCTCTAATACCACCTGACATAAAAATGGGGCACCTAGGATTCTTGTTTAACTTACAAGAACCTCTCCTACTTCCAAAGCTTTAAATATTCCCAAGTCTTTAGGATTAACCAATGTGGAATTAAATATTTTCTTGAACATAAGGTGTATACTTGTATTTGTTTTAAACTGATTATATGCTTTAAAATATGATGTTTGTGCTGATACGTAAATGTGCTTGAACTGATTTTTAAATACATATAATAGTAAATAATGCAGCAGTAAAACAACACATAAGACAACAATTTAATTAGGAGTACACCCAAAACTCTTGGGCTACGTCTCCGTTAGCTCTAGCCAACTCAACTAGGTTCTTTGGGATTATGGTATAAGTCCTGTTTACAATCTCTTGGCTCAATTGTTGCTGCTTTACAAAAAAATAACGGGTTCAGACACCATTTTATCCCCTAGATCTTGAAGCTCTGGTTCTTGGCTTTAGCTCTTGGCTCTTGCCTTTGGCTCTTGGCTCTTCGCTTTTGGCTTTGGCTCTCTATCACTTTACAGCTCTCTTGGCCTTTCACATGGCTTCGAAGTGACTCCCTCGGTTTCTCTTTTTTCTTTTGTGCTGCCTCTTTTGCCTTAGCTTCCTGATTTGGCTTAGTTTATTCCCTACTTCAGCAACAACCCCCCAACAACCTCTGTCTCTGACATTGATGGCTTCTAAAGCCAATCGGTACTTGTCAGTTCATTTTCCCTGTCAGACTCTCTGTATTTCGGCCACGGTCTGCTCAAATCCCCTCTCCGAGCGTTAAATAATCATTGCTAATGCATTTAGGGGAGGTGGCCACTTTTCTATAAGGGAATGGAACAATCAGTGCTTGAAATCCCTAGAAATTATCGTTCCTATCTACATAGAGAAACACTGTAAAACATGGGAGAAATTGCCAAATCTCTATTTATCGGACTTCAGTTACTATGAATTCCACCCTAAACACCTATCGGGTCCACCCATAAATGCCATTGCATGACGCAATGCCCATGTTTCATGGCTTCTCCTTGCATTTTAAAAATACATTAAAACACTGAAAGTCCCACAAAATGGCCTTGTCGTAGATTTCGAATAATATAAATTTACATTTAGAATCCCCTCTCGGGTCTAGATTTCATCACATCGACGCTTCCCTTCGTATTTCGTTTATCAAACAAAATATGCAAAATATATAGAAAAATGGCATTAGGTGGATTTCAAAATATATCAACTGTCGCTTATAGCTTCGCCAAGTCCAGCCACTACATCACATCGTCTCTCTCTCTCTCTCTTTTCTCTCTCTCTCTCTTTCTCTCTCTCTATATATATAATATATATAATATTAATATATATATATATATTATATTATATATATATATATTTATATAATATATATATAATGGCCCCACTCCTTTTCAATGTTCCAACATGATATCGCGATGCAACTTATCCCAATCGCATATCATATAAGCCCTGGGCCATTTCATAAGCACTCTGTAATTTTTGATTGCGATATCGTAATTGCAATTGTCACATAACATAGTGTGATATCCTCCACCTGCCACCACCGATTGTGATTTTTCGATTGGATCTAGACCGTTGATTGGTCGGAATCGATGGCTCATGTTGATTGTTGGTTTAAGCCTCTGATAGGCCTTATTTCCACTATTTCTTCATATTTTTGGGTCCTAATAATGTTTTTCACCTTCTTTGAAGGTTCTCCTTTTGCGCTAGCTTTGAATATTTCTGAAGATTTTGAAGACTTAGAGGGTTTTTAGGACCCATTCTTAGGGGATTTTGCCTCCTTTTCGAAAGGAAAATGGGCAACTTCATTTTGTGATAACTTTTGCATCCTATGTTAGTTTTTGTCCATTCAAGATGCAGTAGATTTAGAATGAGATGATATCTGCAATGGGGCTAGTTCCAGGAACTTCCTTGGACCTTCATTTTCATTAGTGAGGAACACTTAGACTTAGGAGTCTATCCAAAATCCATTTTTGATAAAAGGATGACGATGAAGAAAATTTGGCCTTTGTAAGTAAGGAAACGAAAGGGAAGGGGAAGACTTCCCATTCCAAATTGAATTCTTCTCATGGAGGGAAGATAGGTGAGAAGCCTAAATTAAGACGCTTTAGTTGTCACAATATGGGACATTATGTAACTAATTGCCCATCAAAGAAGTCTAAGAAGGGATACTTGGAAGGATCAAAAGGTGAGACATTAGCCTCTCAGTTTGAAATGGACTTCACCCTCATCACACACATTGTGTCATCGATGGTGGGTTGTGTCTAGTATCTTGACAGTGCACCCTCATTCCACATGACCGGTGATAAAAGTTTATTCAGCGCCTTGGAGGAGAAACACCTCAAGATGCACATAGAGATGGGTGACGATGGAAGGTATAATGTTTCAAGAGTGGGCACAATTTATTTTCACAGAGAGCATGGAGCTCCTCTCACCTTGGTAGATGTGATGTATGTCTCTAGACTAAAGAAGAACTTCGTATCAGTTGTGATGTTAGAGGAAAAAGGATACGATGTTGTCTTCAGTAAAGGAAAGGCGTTCCTAAGACACATAGCCATGGGTCAGACCAAGAGGATGGGGATTCGGGTGAAGAATCTCTGTAAAGTAGAGGTAGATGATTGTGCAGCATTGAGTATGAAAGCAGAATTGGTGCAAATACAAGACATTGGCAAGTTGTGGCATAGGTGGTTAAGCCATTTACATCATGGGGCTTTGAAGATAATGCATGACATATCTACAGGACTTCCCAAACATAAAATTGAGCAAGTTCACACATGCAAAGGTCGTACCTTAGGAATGTACACCACATCTTCCTTTCATGATCAAGATAGTTGAGTGAAGGTTATCTTAGAGTGAGTTCATACTGATGTGTGTGTACCATTCTTGACAACATCCACAGTGAAGCAAAGGTATTATGTGATTTTCATTGATGACTATTCACGTAAATGCTGAATCTATTTAATGCAGAAGAAGGAGCAAAATTTCACAAAGTTTTGTGAGTTCGAAGCTTTGGAAGAAGATGACGGCTTTGAGAAGTGACAACAATAGAGAATATGTCTCTCAAGAGTTTGAGGACTTCTATGCAACTGAAGGAATTAAATGAGAGTTGACAACACCTCATAACCTATAGTAGAATGGGGTGGCCAAGAGGAATAATGGAACTATTGTATGGGCAGCAAGGGCAATGCTGCATGACCAAGGCCTACCACTTCACTTACGGGTTGAGGCATGCAACACAACAGTCTATTTGCAAAATATAAGCCTACATCACATACTTGAGATGAAGACACCAGAGGAAGCTTTCTCTAGTAAGAGACTAGATGTGGGTCACTTCAGGATCTTGGGCTCATCGGCATATTTCCATGTGACAAAGGATGCATGGAAGAATCTTAAGTGGAGAACAGAGTTGGGGATATTTGTGGGGTACACTGATACACCTCACAACTATCAGGTGTACTTGCCTACTAATCAGAGGACAATGGTTCATAGAGATCTTGAGTTTGATGAGTAGAAGGCCATGTGAGTTTCGCTTGAGAGGGAGCTCCAACTACAGGCTGTGGATGAACTCTTGGTTCCTAAGGAGGAGGAGCCTCAGACTGATGTAGAGTAGCCACATGTAGAGCTTCTAGGAGTGGAGACATCTAGTCAAGTAGAGTCTTCGAGATATGGATGGAAGCACACAAGTGAAGTTGACAAATTATTGGAGGATGCGTGAGAGAATATGGGAGGACCATCTTCTCAGCATAGACAGAGGAGGTCATTTGAGAGGTACATTGGATGCATGGCCCTTACTGGGGAATGTGTTGAGACCAAGCCATCTTCCTTTGAGGAAGCAGTGTGGCAGCCGATTTGGGTTGATGCTATGGTGGAGGAGTATGACTCCATAGTTTGTAACAGTGTTTCGAATGTGGTTCGAAGACCAAAGAACAATTCAGTTGTGAGTTCCCATTGGCTTTACAGGGTACAACAAGTTGTTGATGGTAGTGTGGAGAATCATACGGCAATATTTGTTTCCTATGGCTTTTAACAGGTCGAGGGAATTGACTATGATGAGACTTTTTCTCCTGTCGCAAGGTGCTCATCTATAAGATCTATTTTGGCACTATTAGAATATATCGGTTGGAAGATCCATTAGATAGACGTAAATACTTCATTATTGAATGGCGAGATTGAGGAAGAGTTGTACATAGAGCAGCCAGAAGGTTTTGAGACCTTTGATTGTGAGTCGCATGTGTGCCGACTCAAGAGAGCATTGCACGGGATGAAGTAATCACCTTGTGCTTGGTACACCAGGATAGACAACCACTTCACCGAGTTGGGCTTCCCAAAGAGTGAAGAGGATGAAAACTTGTACCACATCGTGGTGGAAGGTAAGATGTTGATAATCATTCTTTATGTTGAGGATCTCATATTGACTGGTGATGATTAGTTGATCGTGTCTTGTAAGGAGGGATTTGCAAGAGAATTTGAGATGAAAGACATGGGTCTCATGCATTAGTTCCTTGGCATGGAAGTGTGGTAGAAGGATGGGGAGTTATTTCTGTCTCAAGTCAACTATGCCAAAGAGATGCTTAGGAGATTCCACATGGAGAAGTGCAAGCTCATGTAGACTCCTCTAGCAGGTAACAAGAGGATGGAGGTTTCTACTTCAAGAGAAGTGGTAGAGGCTACTGTGTACAGGCAGCTTGTGGGTTCACTGATGTACTTTGTGAACACACAACCAAATTTGTGCTATGCAGTGAACTAGATGAGTCAACAAAAGGTTCAACCTACCAAGATGTTTTCGAAGGTGGCAAAGCATCTATTGAGATACCTCAGAGGCACATGTCAGTATGGATTATGGTACATACAGATAGAGGGAGAGAAACTACAAGGATTCACTGATGCAGATTAGGCAAGGAGTCCATCAGATCAGAGGAGCACATCAAGAGGGATTTTCAACCTTGGTTCAGTGACAATCTCTCAGTACAACAAGAAATAGAGGTCGGTTTCACTTGGTTTGGTAGAGGTAGAATACATTGCTGCAAGTGAGGCAACATGTGAGGCCATGTGGATGCGGAAAATCCTAGTTGGCTTTTTTGATCAGAGGATGGACCAACTATGATCTATTGTGATAACCAAAGTTGTATCAAACTCTCTAAGAATCCAATGTTTCATGATAGGTCCAAGCACATCGACATCTAGTATCATCATCTCAGAGACTGTGTAGCGAGGACGATCATGTTGTTGCAGTATATTTCAACAGAGGAGAATGATGCTAACATTTTGACAAAGCCATATCAAAGTGTAAATTTGAGTTCCTTAGAGATAGGATAAGAGTGGCAGATAATCCATTTCATGTTGAGAGGGAGTGTTAAAATGTTCCAACAAGAGTATTCCAATTTAATTTGTCCTTGAATTAAATTGTGAATTAAAATTGAATTTAGCCTTAACAACTACTTGGAAATAATTAAATAATTCATTTTGAGTTAATTAGTTGAAGAAATTCAAGTTAGAAGCCCTTCTCAAGTCATGCAAGAGTTATCCCTTAAATTAAGGTGATAACATTGATTTATATTTGAGCTGTAAATAGTTAACTTAGTTTACTAAGTTAAGTCCAGTGAAATTAGTTCCAAAATGTTTGAGGAACTAATAGAGAGTTAACAGTCGGTTAATGCATGCATGCACTCAACTAGTGTACTCTAGTTAATTAAAGATTCCCTCATCAGAAACTCATGCATGTCTATTTGAGAAAGACCCAATTGAGATTAATGTCAAGGACAATGTACTATCAGTTACATGTGTTTTCTTATAAAGAAAACTCATGCATGCAGTCAAGGTATCATTCCTTGAGGATTGTGCAGTTCTGACAGTTGAAGGTGAATAATCCTAGAGGAACAACACAAGTAATTAGGAGCTTGAAGGGCAGAGAGGAAGGCTAGAGAGTAGCCAAGATTGCCTATGAGCTTTGTATAATTCCTATGTATTTCCACCTTGTATGACAATATAGATAGTGGGGTTTTAGCTGAGACTTTCCCCAAAGTATTTTCATGTGTATTGTGCCATTGATTCTTCTTCTTTTAGTTATATTGTTTAGCTCGATCTTTAAGCTTCGACAAATTGATAGTAGAAGTAGGTCATAGTATTCTACTTTGATTTATATTGCATTATTGGGTTAACCTACATAACTGATTTTCTACAAAAATTTTCTATTTTTTGTAGTTTATTAGAAATATTTAGTTCTTATTCAAAATTCTCAACTTGAGTATAACTATAAATAATGGAGCTACGTTTCTAATTAGCATTCTATTAAGTATTTCTGAGGCATCTTCCATTCTCCCATTTTGAACATATCATGAAATAAACATGTTCCAAAAGATTTTAGCTCATTGTTACATTTTGTCATCAATTTGGTGTGCACCTTTCATACAACATCCTCTGTATGAGATTTGTCCTTGGAACCTATAAACAATTTTAAAGTTGTGCTTGGACTTTTTACATATAAGCCTTATGTTGAAATCATACTTTGACACCACTTATAATATTCCCAAGTTATCCTACTAATATCACAATAACACAATGTATAGGTCCATAGGCATCACCTATAAATGTCTAATAGAAACGGAAATTGAATGTGTTCCATTCCTCTCATTTTACCCTTTTATTTAGACTTTTGGGTTATAATATTAGTTATTCATCAAATTTATTTTAATAGTGTTATATCATTTTTCTTAGGAACCACCTATAGCTTCCACCACACCAACTCATTTTTTTGGATTCTTGGCACCCCATTCCAAAATATTCAGTCAAGCTTAACCACTTTAACTCAACTACCTTGCACATTTATCCTTTCCATGAGATCTTTCCTTTCCTTATGTGCGACTTTTGAGCTTTGATCCTTATGTGGTGATTCTGTAGGTTATTTAGTGCTCCTCATTTTCACCCATAATTTAACCAAAAATCCATCAAAATTCCTCTAAGTCTTTTACCTAAAAATGTCCCCAACAAGTAGCTTAAATATATTAGTACAATGAAAGAAATTAGAATTAAAACGTAGAATTTGTGAAGCCTCCTTCAATTTTCCCCCTCTGTATACTTCCCTTAGGTCTTTGGTGATAATTGGAGATGCTTTTCTATGTTACCATTGTTTTCTTACTTTATGCCTATGCGCATTGCAAGAAAGGTTCAAAGGGTGAATTTATTAGCTTCAACTTTTTGTATTTGTTGCATTTTATTATATATATTTACTTCTTCTTCACAATGACCAGCTAAGCATACCTAGAAATTGTGGAGCTACATTTCTCATTACCATTATATTAAGGATTTTCCATGGATCTTCCATTTTCCCATTTTGAACACACCGTGAAATAAACATGTTCCAATGAACTATATCTCATCATTACATTTTGTCATAAATTTTGTGTGCACCTTTCATACACCATCCTGTATATGAGATTTGTCCCTCAAACCTATAAACGATTTCATAGTTGTGTTTGTACTCTTTCCATATAAGCCCAATGTTGAAATAATGCTTTGACACCACTTATAATATTCCCAATTTATCCTATTGGGGCAATGTCACTCATACTACTATTAATACCCTAAGAGCATGATGCATAGTTCCATATCCATCACCTAGAAATCTTTAATAGAAAGAGAAATTGAATGTGTTCCATTCCTCTCATTTTTCCCTTTATTTATAATTTTGGGTTATAATATTTGTTATCCATAAAATTTAATTTAAGAATATTATATCATTTTTGCTTAGGAACCATGTCTAGGTTCCACCACGACACTTTATTTCTTGTGGATTAGTAGCACCACATAGTCTTTTTCATTCCCTAATTTGCAGTCATGATAATCTATTCTTACATGTATGCCTTACATGTTACATCTTGGAGACTCGCTCGTGTTTTAAGAGACAAACTCCCTAGCTTTACTCCACAATCACCCTAGCATTAAAGAAAATTAGTACACTAGCCCATTGACCTAACAAATTTATACACATAAAGACACCCAAGCCTCAATAAAATTGTGCTTACCATTCTAATTAACATATAGAAGTTCACTAGCCTAAATATCATATGTATATTTACTAGACCATTTAGGGGCTAAGCTAGGGGTATTACATCTTTTGATAACAATTCACACCATCTCACCCAATGCCTATCTCACAAGGATGAATAGAAGGTTCTCAATAATTTCCATTATGTTGCCTAAGATGACTAGCCTAAAGTTTCTCGTTTATGAAATGTCCTTCTTATAGGATATTTGTGGTGCTTTTCCAGCTCTCTATCCATGATACAATTATGCATTGCAAGAATTGTCAAATATTTTCTCTCAAAACCAAAAAGCTGCAATGACCCATGCATTTTGTCATCCCATCCATTCCTTTTGTAGATGGGCAGATGATTGAACATGGAATGACACATCCCATTAAACAATTATTACAAATATACTTGTGTGAGATTACTTAGCTAATTGCACATAAGCAATGTCTACATTTAATAATACTCCAAAGAAAAACAAAGCATTTCACTAATTATTGATATTTAATATAGATAAACAAATTATGAATATATTTGAAAAGTAATCTATGTAGCATGTAGTATAATGGAGTTATATTATTGTTTGAGATTATTAAAGTAATTACACATGTTACATAAAACATTTGTCTACATATTAACTAAAAAAAATATATATTGAGTATTCTTTTACATTTGTATAGATTCAAAATCTAATTTTTTACATTTTATTTATAAAAAAAAAAAAAAAAAACCTAAATAACAAAAAACAAATGATAATGTTATCGAAAAATGTAATCTTAAAAGGCACTACTCAACAATAAAAACCATTTAAAAATAAAAATAAAATATGTAAATTTTCACTTTATTATATTAATATTAATATTAATATTAATATTAAAAGCTATTATTTTAACCAAAACTGTATGGAGACCAACCAACAATAACTAGATTTGAAAACTAAAAATAAAAAATATATAAATTTCACCTTGATTATATGAATATATGAATGAAATTAATAGATGGACATGGTATGAATAAAGAACATTTCATGCCTTCAGTTTTATTAAGCACAGGTGGATAGCTTGAGTTTTCTTTGACACTGGAGGATAGCTTCAGTTCTCTTAGACACGGGTGGATAGCTTCCGTTCTCTTATACGCCCGTGGATAGCTTTAGTTCTGTTCGGCACTAATGAAGAACATTTGAAAGCTTCAGTTCTGTTCGGCACGGGCTATACCCCATTCTGTTCATATATTTAACTCCACTTTCATCTTTTCACTTTCATGGATGTTATTCCAAATGACATCGTTCGATGCTGCTTGCTGAGAGTGCCTTACTCATCACACCATAAACTAAAAACTGTGTGCACAAGTTGGCAGGCTATGCTGAGTAACCCTAACTTTTATACCGAAAGAGAAATGTGGGGCCAGCGAGCATCTCCTTTGCTTCATCCAAATGCATAAGACCGTTGGCATTCTCTGCGCAGTAAAGGTGTACGACCCTGTGACTGGCATCTCTGAAATGCTACCTCCCATCCACGATCCAGATTTTGTTAGAATCACACCACTGTGTAGGTGCGCTGCTGTGAATGGGAAAATGCTTCTCATTGGCGGATTCTACCATATAGGAAGAGGGTATTCGTTTATGACTTTGTATCTGCCACATGGAGCCTACACCTAGATACTCGTTTCGGTGCTCTGTCTCTTCTACCAATGGTCTTGTCTACGTGGCCGGTGGTATCAATGACGATGGCACTCCCCTGGCGTCTGCAGAAGTTTATAACGTGGCTGAAGACAAGTGGGATATTCTGCCTCCTATGAACCAACAGCACGGTGAGGGATGCCACGGTGTTTTTATGGAAGGTAAATTCATGGTGTTAAGCGGAGGCCAGTTCAACAGAAATGCAGAGGTTTTCGATGCGAGTACGGGAAGGTGGAGAAGGTGGGAAGATAGTGAGAGATTGAGTAGAGATGTATGGAGAGGTTGCGGCGTTGTATCTTTTAGTGGAGAGCCATATAGATTCACGAAAGAAGAAGTAATACCGTATGATGGTGAGGAAAGCGTTTGGACAACCCGCTTCTTTCGCAACATTTTCTCGATTTTCCATGTGTAAGCGGAACTGCCACTCACACACGGGTCTCGTATTTGTTCAACCCGTCAAGGCGCAGTGGATTAAGTGAACGGTGTTTATGAGGAAGGTTCTACCTTGATCAAACATGCAACAGTCGTAGAGATTTGAATGCAGTGAGTTATGCCACCTGACTTATATCGGTTGTCCGTTTAATTAAAAGTTAAATTTTCCATATTGGTGGTAGTTTGACTTCTCTAAAATTATTTAAATTTTATATATTTATGGTATTTTGACTTTTAAATATTTATGGTATTTTGACTTTTAATGTTCAGGTTTCTGTTGTACAAGCACAACCTCAATAACATAGACAATCATAGAATTCATAAGCTAGCTTTAAATTCCAGCCAAAACTACCTAAGGCTTAACCGAGGATGGCATAAAGACACAAGGGTCTGGTTAAACTATTGGGAGATCAATGATAATGATGCTTTGCAAAACATAAATAACATTAAAGATATTGTTACTTCTAAGTTCAAAGAAAAATTGTGGTGTGAGAAAGATTTAGCGTCTAAAAGAAAATTAAGTTATTATAAGAAGGTCATCAACCCCACCCTTGAAGATCAAAAGTATCTCTCTATTTTAACTAGCTCAAAGAAGAAAATTAATATAGCAAAGATTAGAACGAATTCTCATGAGCTCCATAGTGAAACAGGCCGTTGGGCAGTTCCTAAAACGCCATGGATGGAAATGATCTGCCATATTTGTGAGAATAGGAGCATTGAGGATGAAAACCACTTCCTCTTAGAGTGCCCTGTATACAACCACATTAGATCTCAATTTCACAACCTTTGTTACAATGCTGACCTTCCTAGCCTTTTACAATGCCAAAATTATAGTGAACTCGGGAGGCTTCTCTCCAAGCTTTTTGAGGCAAGGATAAAATCTTAAATCAAAATAAATAATTTGTCTTTTTAGGTCTGATAGATCATTATTTGGTCTCAGCGGATGTTAACCAACATCATCATCATCATCAATAGTCAGAAATTTTCATTTTCAGTTGACAAAAATAGGCCAGTTTTTTAAATTATTATTTTTTATTTAAGATAATATAAAATGATTTAAAAATTTCCAAATAAGGAATTATCAAAAAGAAATCACAATTTAACTCTTGTTTTTTAAATGATATATTTTAAGAAATCACCAATTTCTTGTTTTTCCTAATGAGTTTATTTAAAAGAATTTTTTTTTTTTTTTAAGTTTTTTTTTTTGTTTTTTTTTATTTGTTTCAATTTTTTATATATATGGATTTGAAGTGCATCAAAAAACAGCGTTTAATTAATTGTTTATAATATTCATTGTTTTAAACTGTTTAATTCTTTTAATGTAAGCTAGTTTTATTGACTTTTTAAGATTTTTTTAGAAGTGTTGTTTTTTTTAATAAAGTATTCAAGTCATTTTTATTAATTTGTTGATGATTCTCTAAATACGTTTATAGATATTTAGAAAATGAATCAATTGTTTGAGATAATTTTTTCAAGTATACACAAATTTTTCAAAATTTTGTAATCTCAAATGGTTTCTAATTTTTATTGAAAAATGTCTTTCTTTTCTAATCTTGTGTGGGTTGTGTTATTGTTACTTCAAGTTTTTGAATAGATGATGGAGTCATGAATAGGACTACTGGATTAAGAGCTTCTTCAAACTCATCTATCTTATTTTTGAGTCTTAAATTTTTTATATTCTTACTTTCATATAAACTTAGCAAGGACATCCCTTATAATATGTAGTATTTTTATTTTTTTATTTTTTTGCTGAAATAAGCGTTGGAACTTCTATTCAAAATAATAAAAAAACCCATATTACCAAATTTACAAATGAGAAGTGGGCCACGTAAAGCCTAGGAAACCAAGCCTACGTCCCACTATCCAGGCCCTAGACCCACAAAACCATGACGTCGGAACCAAAAGGATACTTGAGCACCCGGACCATTTGATCTATTATCAGAGATCTAACAGTCAAGAAAAATATCAGACCTGTAACAAGCATACCCTTTAACTCTTGAATCGGATCCGATAAGCCTTTAGAGACTGCTCTATAAAAATTTCAGGTTTGTTTTGGCTAATAACCCTTGCGCATCTAGTTCGCCCAAACTGCACTAGATGCCAACAATTTACATCCGTCTCACTGACTTGCTCGATGTTTGACCCTGCTTTCAAACCCGAAGACTAATAAAGCTACTATTAAAGTTGATTTCGGGTTCGTTTGTCTTGGTAACTAGCTTGGTATTTGCCACATGGAATTGATAAGATTGCTACTATTTCTCTTATATGCTCGCCCTTTAACCAAGATCCCTACAAAGCCAATGAAAGGTTGATCTGTAGTGTATTTCAAATTCATATAACTATTTGAGTTGTCAATTGAAACCCGCCCAAGAACCTTGGGTTTTTGGATTTTTGGGCCCATATTCCGGGCTAACGGTCGTCCCTTCTTTACATACATATCTGTGAACTGTTGCTTCATGTGGAGTAAAAATCAACTATTTCTAAAGTCTGCAACCTGCTAGTGTCCCCTACTCTGATAGAGCTTCTGGTCCACGTTCACGTGTCTGAGACAGTCTTCCCTCAATCTCCCCTAAGGAATCTCTATCCACTTATATTTATTGTTTCTTTTAGCATAGAGTACTCCTTCATTAGCTAAGATGTTTGTTAATTTGTTGGTTGTTCGGCACAGATGAATGAAACTCAAGGTTCTCATATTCTACAGGTGGGATTGAATCCTTTGATAGACTTGCAGAAGCCTCAAAGGTCTCGAAACCTTTTCCGGAGCTAAGCCATAGCAAATTTTCTTGACCGAATTGATAATCAATTCGAAATATGCTTCAATTATAATGTTATGAAGATTTGCGTCCCTCGTGATTTCTAAGCATTGCTCAAGGGCCATGAGCTCTACTATATTGTTTGTGGCTTTCCCCAAATTACTATGAAAGATGATTTCTATACAACCCTCTTCATCCCTTATCACTCATCCATAACCAGCCATGCCCAAGTTTCCTTTTGAGGCCCCATCTATATTGCATTTCATAAAACATTGAGGGGGAGGTTGCGAAAAATCATTATTAGCCATTATGTGATTACACTTTTCTTTTTTCCTTTTGGGATAAGCCCCTACAGACCCAATTGTATTAGTATCTGCACGTCAGTAACTTTAAGTTGGTTCTGACGGGGGTTTTAAATGAGGGTTCCTACCATCTCGTTGAGATGTCTTAAAATCTGTGCCATGATGCTCTGGGAGGAACTCTCCTTGTTTTTCAATATTCTGTTGTTACTTTCTTTCCAAAAAAACTAGATTAGAAAGCTTGGAGCTAAACCCCAAGCTTTGTTTACTATTTCATTATCAAAGAAATTTTTCCTCCAGCTCTTTAACGTGCTGGTAATGCTACCCATGTACCATTCTATTTTTCTGAATATTGAAGCAATTCAATTCCAAAATGCCAATGTGAATGGGTAGAGGTTGAGAAGATGCTCCATAGTTTCTTCTTGTAATTCACATGGCTGGCATTTAGATGGACTAGCTACCCCACCTTTCCTAAGGTTTTCCTACGTTAGAATTTTTTTATGCTGCACTAACCACATGAATAGTTTGATCTTCACCCAGCTTTGGTTCTGCCATAGGTCCTTCAATACCCAATTAGGGTTTGGAAAGTTAAGCCCAAGGGCTATGTGCTTGACCTCTTTGAGGTTAAAGGTTCCTTCATTGTTATCGCCCCATCTCAATTGGTCTAAATCTGCTGATACCAGAATCTTCTTCTATTCCAGGATGGGTCTTAGAGCTTCTGCCTGTGCCTTCAAGGGTGAATCATCAGTGTATCCCAAGTTTTTCCATATCCTCCATTTTCCCTCACTTCTTTCCTTTCTGTAGAAGTCATTTACTCTAAGCAACCTTTTGTTGTCAGTATCATTCTTAAGATTTGCAAATTCTTCTCTTACCAATTTAGGTTCCTGTTGACACATATCCTCCCAAAACAAAGCAAGGTTTCCATCTCTAATTTTCCAGCAACTGTGTTTCTGAGCAATGGCTCTATTCTCCCAAGCTTTATTCCAAATGTGGGAGCCTTTGGTGGATCCCGGACATTCTAATGTGATCCATGTCTTGCTAATTGTTTGCATATTTCTATTTCCAAATTTGAGCCCAAGGGGAACCTGAATCTTTTAGCAATCTCCACCATAGTTTTTCCCCCAAAACTTTGTTAAGCACTTCAGGATCATCTAGTCCTAAACCTCCATGTGTTTTAGGTTTATAACTTTTTTCCCACACTACTAATGCCCATTTATTTTTCTCTTCGACTTTGCCCCATAGAAATCTCTTTAGATATTTTTGAATAGTTTCATAATTGCTTTAGGAGTTAGAAGGGATGAAAACATAAAGACAGGGATAGTGTGTAGGACAAATTTTCTGAGCAGTAGTCGTCCTACTAAGTTCAAATACCTACTTGTCCATTTTTGTATTTTGTCCTGTAGCTTATTAATCATAGGCTCCCAAACTATCCTGGTTAGAGGTTTGTCTATTAACGGTACTCCCAAATAATTGGAGGGTAGCATATCCCTTTGGAAGCCTAGAATTCTAGATATATTTATCTAAATAGAAATGTCAGTTTTAAAGAAGAAACTTTGATTTGGTAAGGCTTACCTTTGTTCCCGCAGCCATTGAAAAATATTTCAGAGTTTGTTTGTAGGCTAGAGCTTCCCGGACTGTAGGTATACCCTATAGCATAATATCATCCACAAATTGTTGATGGGTCAAAGCAACTCCGTTAATGGTGAGTTTGAGACCTTGGATTTTTCCTTCTTCTTTTGTAGATTTAATAACTTTTACTAGCCCTTCGATCATGAGAATAAAGAGGAAGGGCGACAGGGGATCTCCTTGTCTAAGACTTCTTGTAGGATTAAAGGTCTTGGATGGTGAACCATTAAATAGGATTGAAAAACTCGAGGTAGTTACAAGGGCCATTACCCATCTTACCCAGTTATGGTTAAATCCATATGCTATAAGAACTCTCCTTATGTAAGCCCAACTTAGCTTATCATAATCTTTTTCTAGGTCAAGTTGCATAATCATTCCAACCTGCCTATTTCTTATAAGTGAGTGAACCACCTTGTGTGGTTGAACGATATTATTGAGAATTTGTCTTCCTTCCACATACCCTGTTTGCTCCTCAGATATGAGAGTTGGAAGAAGGGGTTTAAGCTTGTTGGCAATTATTTTGGAAATTATCTTGTACATCACATTGCATAATGCTATTGGTATAAATATGTCTGGTGCCATAGCATTATCCTGTTTTGGAAATAAGGATATGAAACAGGTATTGAGTGCCTTAAAAACAATTCTATTTTTCCTAGAGTCCTCCACCACATCGAGGATATCATGCTTGATTATCCCCAACTTGCTTTAAAAAAGTCAACATTAAAACCATCCGGTCCTGGTGCCTTTCCATTTTGCATTTCTTTGATGACTTCACTGACCTCCTCTTCATTCACAGGCCTATTAAGATTATAATCGTCTTCTCTTGTCACAAGCTTAGGAATATGATTTGTAAAGCCCTTGATGAATTATGATCTATCTCAGAGAGGTTCCTCTGCTCTGCCTTGGAAATGTTGAACAAACACAACTTCTATTTTTTTGCGGGTATTGAGTTGATTTCCTTGAGCATGTTTGATTTTTGAGATCCTGTTGTGAGACCTATGATCCATGGTAGATTTTTGAAAAAGCCATGTGTTCCTTTCTCCTTCTTTTAACCATTGTATCCTTGATTCCTCTTTCTAGAATACTTCCTCTTATTTGCATAATTTTTCCCATTCATGTTGATGGTGGCCAGGTTGTTCCTTTCTTCCACTACTGAAGCCATCTGTAATGAGTATCTGGTTAATGTCGTGTAGCTTCCGTTCAACCACCTTTTTGTCTTCAAAAAATTTTCCAAACTTATTCTCATTCCAATCTTTAAGTCTGATTTTAATATGTTTCAATCTTCTTTGCAGGAGGAACATTTTAGTGCCCTGAACTTGCATATCCTCTGTCCACCATTTTTCATCATTGCTAATAAAGTCTAGATGGGTGAGCCAAATGTTTTCAAACCTGAGAGGTTTTTTTCTTGGAGTTCCTATAAAGCACGCTTCAAGTTGAACGTGCCAATGATCCAAGCCACCAAAAGGGAGTATCGTCACTGACAAGTCAAGGCCTATTAGGATAAGGTCCTTTGACATAATAAATCTGTCTAGTTTTGAGGCCACCTCAGACTCTCCTCCCCTTTTTTTATTCGAGGTAAAGATTCCATTACTTGTCTCTCTATCTATTAGCCTCATATTGTTTATAAAATTCTGAAATGGTATGGAGTCTCTGCCTAGTGATCTGGTTCCTCCTTTTATCTCTGAGAGGCACCTCATCATATTAAAGTCCCCTCCCAAAATCTAGGGGATGCCCGAATGTTTGTCTCTTAGATCCTCTATTGAGGTAAGAAGCCTTAGCTTCTCTTCAAGTTTCCGTGGACCATAAAAATTTGTCATTAAATAGACTTCCCTTTCCCCTAAAGGTGGAATAAACAATGATAAGGACTTCCTAGATGCATCCACATCTAGGATTCCTAGTTTTAAGGGTTTCAAAGTGTGAGGATTCCTCCTGCTATTTTGTTTGCTTTAGCTTCTAGATATTCATATTTAGTCATCCATTTGCTGTGAATTTCTCTTATGTTTTCTACTAAACATTTTGTTTCCTAGATGAAAATCATATCAGGATTTTCTTCTTTCATTCTATGATAAGATTCCTTTGTTTCCTTTTACTCCCTAGACCCCTAATATTCCATGTTGTGAGCTTCATTAAGAAGGATTTGTATATGATTAATTGGTTAGGTCTTTCATCTTACCTGAATTGATATTGAGTTTTCCACACTCTACCGGTAGTTCGTTCTATTTTTTCCTACCTCTTTTTTGGCCTGGGTTTCTAGGTGCTAGTCCCAACATTGCCTTCATTATTTTCACCCCTTTGTTGTCCTAACTATTATGGTTTCTCTTAAATCTCGAACCTTTTTTTCTTAGTTCTCCATAGGAACAACTGTTGCACTCTATTGAATTCCTCTTGTGGTAGAAAATCCATTCCTTTGGAGGTTCGCTACTCCAAGAAATTTTCCAAATCTAGCTGTTCCCTATAAAGAATTTCCTACAGTTCATGATCCTCTATTCCCACCTCACTCGGGCTCATCTATTAATCCCTATCAAGATCCATAGTGTTCAGCAGATCCTCCTTTTCTTGGTTGTTGTCATGTGTTTCCTCCATACTCTCTTCCTTTTCCTTCTCTACAGGGCTATCCTCTAGAGTCTGATTTACTTTATTGTGCTCCTCTTCATTTTCCAGTACCTTGTACCTATTCTTACTTGGCTTCTTTTCCTCGTTGATTTTCTTTTGGTGCTTTCTCCCTCTTTTACCTTTGTTTCTGATGCAGGTGCATGCCATTCAAACAGAAAAAAAAAAGCCTGCTGTTTCCAGTTAAAAATAGGGAAAAAATAAAACATACCATATTTTCTCTAAAAGTAGGATTAGCATGGAGAATAAAACTTGCTAAATGGTAAAAAGCTTAAATTATTAGGTAAAAAGCCACTTTTGTACTAAATAAAGATATACATTATGATTAAGAAAGGGATTGGCTGCAAGCGGAGGCACGCAGTATTGTTGTATGAACTGTTCTTCTCATGTAATGAACTGAAGATTGTATTGTTGATGGAGATAATTAAAATCGCAGAATTTTTTGATGGTTGAATAGTTTTAATATGGATTTTGAATGAAATTCTTGTGATGTATGTTTACCTACGTGTTAAGGTCATTGGCGCAACCAAAATTGCAGGTGAATTATATATGAAAACTGGTAGGAGTATCTTGTTAAACGTGGTTGAATTGACTGGTATGTAATACATAAAACCGTGTATTATCCCTTGGTTGTGCGTGCGCTATCTTTATAACAATTGTATTGTATGCCTGTGGATTTTATAACTACTGTGTGTTCATAATTCCAATGGAAAGCTGATAGAAATGGGTTGTAAGGTGTTGTAAGTTATAAATACTGTGTGTCCATCGGTAGGAGTATGCGGGTTTCGTGTGGACAGCAGAACTATAGGGTGGAACGCTGTTGACAATAGCATGGTATTGAACCTCTATCAAACCCTGTGTATAGTGTTGAGAGCACACCGTAAAGAAAATTCAGGTTGAGTATTATTATAATGTTACAGTGGTGAAATTGTGGTGTGCATTGACCTGTTGTGCGCACAATTGTATGTGCATTGTTTAATTTATGAAGGACGATGTGTGTACATTGCAATTGTCGTGTGTGGAATGTTTATGAATTAGTGATATCTAATTACAAGTTTTCCATTATTGTTGTGCATGGAATTTGGCATGGATACCCATTATGCCAAATCGCAGTCATAGTATGAGCTTAAGTTAGAATTGCTGGATAGAAGATCTTCTATTTCTCAGGCATGGTTTTGTATGTAAAGGCATCTAATTCCAATCTGAGTTGAAGGCCTTTTAAAATTTACACAGTAAAGAAGTTGTTGATTTAATGACTGATCACCTCAGGGAATTGACAAGAGACCGAGATGAAGACATTGAAGATATCTCAAACAAACTAGGAAGATTATCTCTAACGCCTGCATCCCCGCCATCAGTTTCTAACTTTATTAAAGCTTTCAGTTTCTTTCTCCGAGGCAGCTTTAGTTCTACTTTCCATTTTGTTTAAGGGGAAATCCCTGAGTAGATGCCCATGTTCATGGAATTTGCGGCATCTGAAAGGAACATGCTCATAGTCCACTACTTGTACCCATTCTTCATCCAAAACTTCTAGAATTACTTCATCCATTAGAGCTCCAGAGAGGTCCATCTCTACGCATATATGGGAAAATGAGGTATACTTTCCCTGCCTAGTGGCCTCTGATATTTTTACAGAATGCCCTAGTTTATTTCCTTTTACTTTTAATAATTCTAGCTGTCAATAATCTAGTGGTAAGAAGGAAAGCCTTACCCAAACCAAGACCAAAGTGAATGTCTCATGCTTCGGGACAAAATTCATCACCCAAGGTTGCATATAGAGGCTTAGAGCAGCGTAGAAGTAGGGCCCTCCTTCAAACATCGTGCCTTTATCCTCAATGTTAGTAAAAACTATAGTGAAGAAAAACTTTGATCCTGGGTGCAAATCTATATCCCCCTTAGGTTTCCAATGATACTTTATCCATGCCTGTAAAGCCTTCTGCATTGGCCACAACCCTATGAATTTACAAATGACTGCGTAAGTCGCCATATGTTCCCTATGCACCTATAGCGCTGGATCTCTTAACACCACTTTGGGTATGATGGTTGTGCTAGCCTCTCACAGTCCAGTTCGATTTCTATTGTCTGCATTATGATTTTCTCCTTCTGTTTGTGTTTCTCTTATAATCTTTTCCTGCGTATTTTTGTAACCCTGTGAACCTCTGTTGTTACGATTCCCTCCTAAAATTCTTATTTTAGCCTCAAGAGGTTTCTTAAATCAATTGGAAACTGCCTGACTATTGGAGGGAGTGGAACTCCCTTCCTCTCGCCTCTCCATGGTAGCCAACGCTTAACGTCTTCTGCAAACCCTACCTCTCTCTCCTTATAATATGTAGTTTTACTTTTCATTTGACACATTATCTTTTATCATTATTAATTTAATATTTCCAAATAAAAATTTATTAGGAAACTTGAAATAATGGAAGTAGCAGCAATTGAATAGAGTAATTGATTACTATATTATTCTCTAAATTTATGGAGAGATTAAATTTAATTTTCTTGCTTAATAAATTTATAATTAAAATGAATATAGAAAGGACAAGCGCACAATAATATTTTCATGTTTAGAGAGTCTGAAAAGAGCTTAAAGAGGACTCCAAGGGGCTTCCTTTTTCATTTTTAACAGAGCTTGAAAAAGAGATAAAAGTGTGCTCTATGGTCAGAGGTAAAATTTACAATTGAGCACGTCGAATTCTTTAAGTGAGTTGCAAAACCTGCTAAAAGAAACCACCAAATGGATTAAAAATACCTATTTCATAGGAAAAATTAGGTAAATACTAATGTTTACTTGATTAATGAATAGAAATAAACATAAAACAAGATTTTACAATGACATTTACCATTTGGAACCTACCATTCAGTTTTGTGCTCTAAGCTAGTTTTTTACCTAGATTTTCATCAGTTGATTGTGAGAGTTTCTGCAGACCGTTTCTCAAGCTGTCTGGACTAGGTAGGAGCTAAACCTCTCTTCTTTCTTTCCAGGTCATTCTTTTGTCATTTCATGCAAGTTTTAGGGTTTTTTGGGACCCTTGGGATTTCATTTTTTCGCTCTGGTATCAACGCATGCTTTTAGATCAAAAATTGCACTAAAGACCACCTAGATAGAAGCTTGCATGCTCTGCAATAGATTGCTTCTCTGCCTCTGCTGCGCAGGGTGAGTTTTCCAAGTTTGATTTAGTTCTTTGCTCCAAAATTTGTCCTATCTTTTTCATGGAAAAGATATTAATGAAGGTTTTTATTATGTTTCAGGCTTTCATTGGATCAGAATGTCAATTACATGGTGAGAAAAAGAGCATGGAGAATAAGAAAAGGTTTCCCTAAACAATCCAGGTACAGTTGAAGCCCTCAGAAATCGCAGGTTACTCAAATACTTCAAGTTGTTCGGAATGAGGCAACAACTAGAACTACCACAGTTCCTTGTTCATACATGGAATCCAACAGATCAAACTTTTTGCATTAGGGACAAGATGGTCCCTATTACCATTGATGATTACTTTCTTACCGGACTATCGAGGCAAGGTGCCCCCATCTCACTTTCTGGATTTTCCGATGGAGGTGAATCTGTGAGAGATTATCATAGACAACTTTGTTGGTAATGTACAAACCCTAGCAAGGATGGGTAAATAAACATCAGGGATGTAGGTGATTTTCCTTTGAGAATGATCCTCTTTACAATCACAAAATTGGCTAGCAGTGTGACACTACATCTCGTGAACATATCTTATATGCGGTATGCACTGGAGTGTCTAGAGCCGAAAGTTTTCAATTGGTGTGAGGTTGTGCTTTCCTCACTTAAAGAACAAATGATCAAGGTTAAAAGTGATAAGATGAAGAACATTTTCTATGGTTCGATCTTAATCACTTTACGTTAGAGAGAATCCCATTGATGCAACCACAATATGTATCACTAGGTGTAGCTGGTCCTAGAGATCCATGTATGCAAAGATGGGTTGAATTGATGGCTCGACATGCGGGTGAGTCAAAAATAATTTTCTCCACTGCATTTTTTAAGTGGCTCGAGTGACAACACCTTGTCATTAAGGAGCATCCATACTCAGGGATGGATTTCTACGGAGATCTAGATTTGATTCTACCAGTTGGAGCACAATGGGGTGTTATGGGTAAGTTGTTTTACCAAAGTGTTTTTTGATTTTTCAAGTTTCTACATTTTTTTTGTGTTTTTCATGTTTCCGAGACTAAACTAAAATCACTTTTATGCATGCATATGTGGGTAATGTTCGACTTGTGAGGCACCAATAGGTTGGAGGTGCTCCAGCACGGAGAAACATTGGGAGATCAGTTCTCTAAAATTTGGATTTGGCTGAGACCTTAGCAGATTTGTAGGATCACATAGAGGGATTAACCCTTACTATTTAGGATGTCTGAATCGAGGAGTTACCTATGAGGCTGCAACGCCACACTATTGCTATTCCTAGCTGTTGGGCGAGGCTTTTGCACATGATAGCACAGGCTGTGACTTGTTATCATGATCACAGCTAGATCTACATAGGATATTTTGCATTCATTTTGAGTTTTTTTGGTCAGATGACCAAACGTGTCTTGGAAACAAATCTTGTAAAAAAATTTGAAACACCTACCTATTTTACTTTCAAAGTTTTCAATAGTTATATGAAATCCTATTCAACTAATGATGTGAATTGAAAATATTATTTTTACTTCTATCGCAAATGTGTATTTAACACATAATTTGCTAGAGAATCAGTTAATTTGTTAATATTTTTGGAAATATGTTGATGTTGAATGTGTTAAAAATGACAAAATGTCTTTCCAAAGTAAGAACTCTAAGGAACATAGGAAAAATTGTTGGATTTCAGACAGTCTAAATGTTTATTAGTTGTAGTATAATGAGTTGTGAGTCTAGCCAAGTGAAATGACATCAAAGAGAAGTTCAATCATCATGCTATACTTAACAATGTCATTTGTCGATCGACCGATACAAATCCCTTGAAAACTCACTAACTCCCTACTTGGAGCGAAAATATCCCATGCTCCAAAAGACAAGTTCTCCATACTACGACTAGCACCATTGGCGTAACCAACAAAAGGTTTCAAAGACTCTGATATCTACAACCAGTGCAAACCGAATTACTAACCAGATAAAATCTCTAAAATATACACACACACACATGCAATGAAAGCACATATACAGTGATTTTTACTACACTTAATCAAGTATAGTAAAATTTGAGGTACAACCCATTTCGGGGCTGCGACAATGGAATCCCATCATAATCTACTAACTCGTAGGAACCTTTTTCTAGAATATGCTTGACAATATAAGGACCCATCCACATTGGTTTGAATTTCCCTGCTCCAAGTTTATTAGCTTCCTAATCGTAAAGCAATACCAGGTCTCCTTCTGAGAAGATACGAGGCTTAACATTTCTATCACATTGCACCTTAATATGTTTCTTATGCACTTCCCTAGCCAATGCGGCATCACGAAGGATTTCATCCAGATGGATTAATTCCAAGGAATGTGCTTCTTCGTCAGAAGTGTTGGGAATAGGTCAATCATGAGTTTGAGTGATGAAATTTCGCATTGTATCGGTAAGATTACTTCCAAACCAGACACCAACTAAGAGGGTGTGAATCCAGTTACATTTGTCACTGAGGTTCAATATGCCCACAAGGCAAAGTATAGGATTAATTGCCAGTTTTGCCTATGAGGTCCTCTCATTCTCTGTAACATCTGCTTCAAGACTTTGTTGACAGCCTCAACTTGTCCATTTTCTTACAGGTAATAAGGGGTAGAAATAGCATGTGATAGTCCTAACTTAGTAGTCAACTCATCCATCATGTGATTGTGAAAATGCGACCCATGATCTGTAACTATGGCTTTTGGTACACCAAACCGGTCAACTACATTGTTAAAAAAGAAAAGAGCAGCTGTTTTGCCACAATTGTTCAATGTTGGCATCACCTCAGCCCATTTCGTAAAATAGTCAATGGTGACTGTAATATACCAATGCCCCCAACCGAGGTGGGGTTACAAGTAATAAAGTCAACGCCCCATTTGGAAAATGGGCCAACAACAATGACTGGATGCAATGGTGGAGGTATTAATTTGGTTTTTCAGTCATATATATGGCATGCATGATAGCTTTTGACAACAATAATACAATCTTTAAATATACTTGGCAAGAAGTAATGAGCACGAAGAATTCTCTGTGCGGTTGCATATCCAGATAAGTGTCCACCATAGGCACCTGAATGGAAATCATTGAATGCTTTCTCAGCTTCCTCATGTGTGAGGCACATTTGTAAAATCCTACCAATACCACCACGGTAAAGAGTGTTGCCAATGATCAGATAATCCTTAGCTTGGTATCAAATATGTCGTTCTTGTGAGTGAGAGGAATTAGGCTGGAAAGTTTGGGTTTGGAGATAGATTAGTATATCTCCATACCACGTATCAGATGATGATATCAAAAATAGAGATTCATCTAAAATCGATGGTTCAAATGTTGAATCAATGGAGGTCGAGGGAAGGTCACAAAGTAACTTTTTAAAAGCTATAGATTTCTTTGATTTGGACTTGATGAATTCCAAATCAAATTCCTGCAAAGTGACTATCCACTTTGAGTATTTGTCCCCCAACAATTGATGTGATAGAATGTATGTCATAGTGCTGCAATCCGAAATGGCAGTTGTTTTATGGAGCAGGATGTAATGGAAGAATATTTGAACAAATTGCATAGCTGCCAAAGCTATTTTTTCAACATAACATTATTTACCTTCTATATTATTGAGATTACAACTCAGATAATAAATCATATCTTCAATCCCATTTTCTTCCTGGACTAAAACCATGCCAATGGCTATATCTCTAGCAACGAGATACAGGTAATAGTCATTTTGATAATTTGGAGAGTACATTAATGAAGCTATAATCAAGGTATATTTAAGAGCATCAAAGGAATCTTGTGCAACCTGATCCCAATGGAAGGGTATCTCCTTTTTCAAAAGATGTGTAAAACCTTTAGCCATCTCAATGTAGTTAGGAATGAACCTCCTCCGAAAGTTTTCCTTCCCTTGGAATCTCTATAACTGTAAAAGATTTGAAGGTGGAGGCAAATAAAGAATTGCCTAAACCTTTAGTGGATCAAGTTGAATCCCCTCTCTAGACACTACGAATCCAATGAATCGAACATAAGCAACACAAAACTCACATTTCTATGGATTGAGTCGTATCTTGTAGTGTCGACACCATAAAAGTATTGCTCTCAAATGTTGCGGGTGATCAGTCCACATCGTGAATGAGTAGGTAAATCATCAAGGTAAGGTTGAAGAATGTGCTTGATGTCATGGAAGGCATAGCTCATTGCCCTTAGAAATGTAGCTCCTACAATCTTCAAACCGAATGGGAGTTTCCTATATGGGAAAGTGCCCATGGACAAATAATATATGTTTTAGGTTGGTTGTGTGGGTGGATATTGATTTGAATGTAGTCAGAAGAACCATCCATAAACGATAATATTTTGCATCGGACACATTCATTAATAATCTGGTTAATTAAAGGAGTAGGATAATTGTCCTTTGGTCATGCCTGATTTATATCCCTATAATCGATGCACACTAGAATTGTCCCTTGTTTTTTCATGACAAGAACAAGGTTGGAAACCCAACCAGTAAGAGGTACAGGATAAATGAAGCTTGCCCACAAGATTTTTTCAACCTCTGCCTTAATTTCAGTAGCTTTGTTTGGATGAATAGGTCAAAGCCATTGTTGAATTGGCTTGACATCAGGGTACATTTTTATTTGGTGTTCAACAATACTAGAGTCAATGCCCAACATCGCCTCGTAAGACCATGCAAATATATCTTTGAATTCACAAAAAAAGAGTACAGTAACTATCGAGTTTTGATGGAGAACACGATTTGCTGACATGAATGTTCTCTACAACATTAGGCTTTGTCGAAATATTAATAGAAATCATTTCTTCAATATTGACAGGTTTCACTCAGATTCTACTATGTCTATGAAAACTGAATTTGAAAGGAAATCAATAACTAAAGGGTGGTTCAGCTCATTTGAATAATCTTCGATGTCTTCTGGAAGATGGGAGTGATTATGATAATCTTCCCAAGGTTCTTCTCCTATCATCGTTGATTGGACAATTCCTTCATTCGTAGAATGTATATGTGAGAAAGGATCCGAGGAAGTACCATATTCTAATAGACAGTCTACCCATACAATTGGTGAATTTGGATTTGGGTTCTTCACACAAGCCTGAAAAATTGATTTCTATGCTAGTTCAATTGGGTTTAGAAGCATTACCGGAATATTACTATCAACTTCAAAATTGTTGGTAATCCTCCTTAGATTAGTGAGGTGGAGCAAATCATGTTTCAAGTCTCTACTCTTGCCACTTCTGCCAAATCATATGGTGATGGTAGTGTAAAAGTACCCATTAGGGAAGGATCTTTAAAGAGACCTACTCCAACACTTTGAAGTGATAGCAGGGGTCCACGTAACAACAAAATGTTTCCTGTAGCCTGTGAACTATTTGCAAGAAGGCTAGCTAATTAATGACTATGACTCCACCCTTATGAGGGAATGCAATAGTATGAAAGTACGTGGAAACCACAGCAGCCATAGCATATACCCATGGCCTTCCCACTAAAATGTTGTAATCATAGGGTCCGTCAAGTACCTAAACTTCAACAATAGTTTTTTTTCCCCCTAATTTGATTTGCAAGTTACTGAAAATCCCACAAGGAGTATATGTATGTCCGTCAAAAGCTTTTAACATGGCTGGTGATCATGACAATGGTGGTGAACCAAGTATTTTCCAACATCTCATTGACATAATGCAAGTAGATGCCTCGTCATCAATAATAGTTCAGTGAACATTCTTATTGAGATATTTTACTTGAATTAGGAAAGCTAACTGCGTTGGTAACTGTGGTGTATATCCCACATGGTTAAAAACCACAATATTGGAATTTGTAAGGTCTAATTCACCAATTGCTGATAGTAAATCCTACTTCTAGGAGGGACAATTATGTAACACGTCTAGTGTCGACATTGCAGAATGTGATTAAGTAAGATCTCCACTATGTTATAATTCTGAGCTGTTCGATCCCAAGGGTTAAATGCCAATTTATGCACAACTCCTTTTGGTGGTTTTATTGTTAATTTTGGTACAATAGGTGGAATATTTTCAGATGAAGTCAACTTCGAAGGATTAGATTCATTAGTGGCCTGATTATTCAACGATGATGGTGGATTTCCATAATCTTTGTTTCTCGTTGACACCAAAACTTAATTTTGTGGCGTTGTGATGGATGACATGAGTACTTGGGATGTGGAAGCATGGTCTGTTGCAACCAAATCTGTCTCCGAGTTTGGAAACGGATCAATCAACATTGTAGATGTGTTTGAAGTATTCAAAAGTTTAGAGAGCTCTAAGTTGTGTGGACAATCTCTTGTAAAATTCTCATCATTACATATTATATTAGGCATGGATAACAAGGTTTTCTTGCCGAGGTAGAGAAATTAGATGATTTATCTAAGGGGAATTATCTTGTTTCTTCTTGTTTTTCCCCTTTTTCTTGCCACCTAGTTTCTTTTGATTTTTTCCTCTGTCAAATGACATGGCATTAACTTCGGAAGCAAGAGTATTTTCTAATACATTGGTAGTTTGATTGGTAATGGCAAGAATTTGACGAGATGGTCTTCCTTTTTCTTACATTCTCGAAGAACCGATCACACCATCACTGGCATGAGATTCCTTACTCTATTGTCGAGGAGGAGGAATAGTGAAAGTTGGTTAGGGTGCATCGGTAATTTTGTCATAAAGCGTGCAGGATTGTATGTAATCAAGTCCAAGTATTGGGCACGAGCAATTACTTGCTCTTTTGTGAAAACTCCACCTTTTGCCACATCCTCTGTGATTGATGGAAATAATGATTTTATGAACCACTCAGCCAAAATATGATCAGGACATATTTCTTAACCATTCGACAGTGACAGTTCCACTCATGAATATGATCTGATGTATGGGTAGTAGTAGTTTGTTTAAAGTTGGTTAGCAGTTCTGTTCCAGTCTGGTATCTGATGGGTAGCTAGAAGTGGGTCAAAAATGTGGTGGCCAAAGTCGTAAAGTTGTCGAAAGAAGCTCTTGGTAACTCAATATACCATTTAACAACATGACTAGTAAGTGTTCTTTGGAAAAGATGACCAGTAAGGTCATGACATGATTTGATGGGTCTTCTCTGGGATTTCCATTGAATTTTGGAATGTCAGAAGGTAACTTATGCGGAATGACCAGCCACCAAGGTGCATATAAGATTGGATCATTCGTGAGCCAATTTAAATATGGTATTTTTAAAGTTGCTACAAATGGAAACTGTCGATTCAGGTCAAGTGAGCATACCCAGAATATGATGGAATTGTTTGAACAATAGTTATTTTCATACCAGCATAGGTCATCTACATTTGGTAACCTTGATAAGGTTGTTGTTGAAAAAATCTAGCATAAGGTGGTTGTTGATAAATAGGTTGAATTTGTGGTTTTCCATAACCTACAAAGCCTTGTTGACCAGGACCTTGTTAAGCTTGATACTGTCCAAAACTAGGTTGAGACCATTAGGAAAGTGCAAATTGAGGTTGGAATTAATGGAATTGAGGTTGTTGAAATTGTGGCTGCCACAGTTGTTGAATCAACTATTGTTTTTGTTGGTACAACTATTGTTGATTTAACTGTTGTTGTTGCCCATCAATGAAAGTTTGGCTAGGTTATGAATAAACTATACTAGTGTAAGCTTGGGTCTATCCAGATAAGGGTATACTAACCTAAGGTTGTTGTTGAACCCCATAAACAAGTGGTTGTTGCACAACAACCTGAGAAACTTGAGCTTCTTGACCCGAAAATTGTGGTTGTGAGGTAGAAGGAGGAGTTTGTATTGGTTGAGATACAACAATCTGAACTTGTGACTGTGGTATAGTAGTAACAACAGGTGTAGTGGGAATAGCTGACATAGTTTTCATTGGTTGTGTTGGATACACAAGAATTGGTTGAATTGGAATTATTGATTGCCATTGACAAACTCAAATTTCAGGTTAACCTAAATACTGCAAGATATTACCATATGATGCTGCTCTGAAATAGAGAGGATAAGATGAATAAGCATATTTCTCTCCATATGGTGGCAATCCAGTATTCAATGGATACATAGGTCTTTCTTGACCAGATTTCCCAGCTCGATATTGATATGCGGGATCAAAATGTTGAATTCCCGTTACAGACGAACTAGGTAGAATTCTGGTAGAGGACATGGGTGATCACCATGGTGTAGAAGCAACCCCTGAGTGGGTTCCAGATAAAGATGGGTAAACAACCAGGACAGACAATTCACCATATAGGTGTGACTCATGTGTGGTAGAAAACATCGAGGAGGTTGAAACATAATATTTTTCTACTACTGCATCAGATGATATAGTTTGGGATGTTGACAGTTGTTCAACCATAGTTAACTGACCCAAAAGTTGTCCTAAAGAATCGACGGGTACTTGAAAATAAGCAGGGTCAAATGGAGTAGTAAAATGAGGAGTATGAAGGTAAAGATAAAGCCCAACTCCAAAGTAGAATGGGGTTCTAGGTGTACAATCTTCTTCCAATTGTTCCTCTATGACAATCAAACTAGGTGGAAGAACTTCACCTTCTGGTCCGTAAAATATTTCTGGTGTTGATAAAGTTGAAGTTTCAGTAGTTTCCGATGTCTAAGAGGTAACCAATTGATCATATTCTAGTAAAGTAACAACTTCTGAATGTTCAAATTCAAAGTCTAGATGTTTGGGTAAAAGAACAACAGTTTTAGAAAGAGGGTCCTCAACAACTATAGGTTAAGATGTAACTTCTGTTTGAATTTTGATAGGTTCTGGATTAACTTCTGGTTGAATTGATTCAAGTTCAGAAGTAATTTCTCATCGAGCGACTTCAAGTTTAGGATCAACTTGTTGTTGAACAACTTCAGTTACTGTTTCACTGGGATCAATGCTAATGTCCTCAGGTAATTATGAAACTTCTCCTTCATAAATGAATGTACCCGAAATGGTTGGAGTAACTAGAGTCTTAGTACTTACCAAAATAGATGATTCAGGTAATTTAGATGTGGAACTAGGAGTTCTTGATGTGCTTGACTCTGTTAGGAAAGACTGCTTTGACCAAATAGGTGTAGCTTCAAGTGGCAAAGGCAGTTTACTCTCGAGTACACATAAGCACTGTCTAATGAAATACCGCACAGTGAGAGCATTCCCATATACTTTACGTATAGTAACACCGCCCTATATAGCCAAACATACGAGGACAAGCCACAATATACTCATGTATGTGGAATGAAGCGTCACACTTGGGATGTATTGTAGACAAGTTAATAACAACTTCTTTGTTTTACAATGCCAGAACACGTCTCTAGCATAGAACTAGTAAATGTTCTCATTAATGACAATGCTCCATTAGGTCAATTGATGTTAATTTTATGTTGATCTTGGTTAGGAATTTCTCTTTCAAGTTCATCACATCATGTATTCTGAAATTCCTAGGAATGAAACTATCATGATAACCATTTTTTCCATTCAATTTAACGATGAAAATCCTAGCTACTTAGGGATAAAGAAATCAGATTTATTTCGATCAAAGAGCAAAGAGCACAACCTAATGCAATTTCCCTATACTATTCTTATGAGCACACACAAATTTTTTCAATGCAACATGCACGTATTCATTTTCAATTTCCTTAATGTGAATATGAACAAAAGGAAATATGCACATACAATCAATTCGTCTTTCATAAGAACAAAGACTTTTACGAAAATTCTAATTTAGAGGAAGAGAAGACTTTACGACACTTCATTTTGAATGAATATTAATAAAATATATTCTAACATTCGCTATTGGTCGATAATGACAAAGAAAACATTAAGAAACATTAATCAATCAAATAAAAGTTGGGTTAGACAAGGAGATAGAAACTTTTTCTCCGAGACATAACATTCCTTGATCAATCAACAAACAAACAAATAGAGAAAAGTTGGCAAAAACACTTTCCAAAGGTGGCAAACTAACCCTAGGAGGATAAGTGCAGCCCCAAATGGGAGACAATGTGCTTCAAAGTAGTATCCCTAAGCCAAGGGTGCTCTGCAGTGCACTGTGTCCCTCACAAGCCTGCGCTGGTGACAATGAGCCATTTCAAGGAGCAATTTGACATAGTTTTGACCAATTTTTCAATGTAAAGAGCTGAATTACAATCTATGAACAAAAATAAGGTCTGCAAGAATGTCTTAGGAGGTGGATAAGCTACTAGGAAATAGATGATTCAGGTAAATAGATGATGGGATTGATGTGCCCAAATGGATCTGTAATAGGGAGTTGTAGTATTACAATGAGGAGTCCTCTTCAGGGGTCCTGAGGACTCTAAATTTGATTCCATGGTTTTTTATGTGATGGCTCTTATAGGAAGTAATCGGGGATGATATTGGAGTTTCTGAAACATTGGTTAATGATTTAATTATCGAGTTGTAGTGGTGTGGGGCAATATTGGGCTAGTCATCCCGAAGCAAGGGAGAATCCATAGGAGGTAGAAAGGGAGGATTTTTTAGGAGAATTGGGTCTATTGGAAATGGGGGGTTATTAATTTTTAAAGTACAGTTGTCCCTGATGTTGAGCAGAGATGTACTACATTAGGGTAATTTTGAGGTCTAAAATGGGCCTCCTAAGAAAAACATACAACCAAAATAAACTTTATCAGAACCAACATCATTCAAGATGATGGTGTCAACCATGGGGGATGATTCACCATTTTTGGAGTAAAAAAATAAAAAGATTAAAAAATAATAAAATAATAAAACTACCTTTTCTACTCATATTTTTGAATAATCTCCCTATTGTTTTACTGAAATTTTGAGAGGGATTACTTGATGGATGCAAAATTTAATTCCTCATCCAAGAAGTGCCCTGTTGCGTACTTTCGATGGACCCTACTACACAACAAATGAGAAATACATGAAAGACGTTATTTGAATCACATTTTTTCATGTATTTCTCGTTTTTCTTGTAGTAGGGCCCATCGAGAGCATGAAACATGGGTACTCCTTAGATAATGAATCAAATGTTGCATCCAACGAGTGTGTCCGCTCAAAATTTGAGTAAACCCATAGGGAGATAAGTTGAAAATATGAGTTAAAAAAATAATTTTTTCTTCTTTCCTTCTAAAATTTGATGATGCAATCTAATATTATTTTATTATTCCACTATTATTTTATAATTTCCTTAGCAGGCCCATTTTAGACCTCAAAATTCCCCTAATGAGATTCCCTGTCTAGAGGTTGAGTATTGTATGTTTCTCTTGAAACCCTTCTCACGCTTGGTCTCCTAGTTTTCCCCATTTGTTATGATAAGGACAATCTTCTAGGAAGTGACCTATTTTATGATACCATAGGAAATGAAAAGAAACACCCCAATAGTCAATTACCTACCTCTAAGAGTAAGCGCACAAATATATATTAACTTTTGCTAGAATACCCCTAGAAACAATTGCCTCAACCCGGATCCATGTGGTTCTCTTATTAAACCCACTCATACTGCCATTATCTAGGTAGTATAATTTCCCTATTTTGTATGCATTTGTGGTTATTTTCTCTTTTGTCTAGAGCTCCAATGTTAAGTAGGGGAGATTAACCCATAGAATGTTTTGACATGGTTTTCCTTTTGTAGGATCGAATCCAAATTTCGATCTTTTGAGGGCGAGGAGTCTTATCCCTTGATAGATGGGGATTTGTAAATGATATATTAATCTTTGAGATGTGTGAAATGGAAGGTGAACATCTTGTCTCCACCTAGCTCTTCATTTTTTTCAGTCATTTTCCTTAAACCCACCTTTCCACTAGAGCCTTGATTTTCAGTCTTTCTACTTCATCCCAATATCCCTCTACTCCTAATGCTATGTTCTAAATCTATTCTATAGATTTTATTTTCTTGTTGTTCTTAGATGTTTTTTGAGCCCCACATTTTATTACAACTCCATTTTATATGTTCTAACTATCACTTGAATGTCCCTATGCTCTAGAATTATTGTTGGCTTCCTTTTTGTGATCCTTAAAGTTTACATTGCTTGATTTCGCTTGGATTTCAATCACCTTTTAAGTAGTGGTTATAGGGATTCCCCTACAAATTTGGCTCTCTATTTATGTTGCTATAGTTATGTCAATTAATTTTTCCATGTCCATGATCTACTCAAATATTGGTTTTTGGCCTGTCATGTCATGAGGATTCGTATCATCCACCTATTTGCAATAGTTGTTGACTTCTCTTACTTTAGTCAAACCTCTTTCTTTTGGTGATCGAGAAAAGCACGATTAACAATCCGTGATCCCTTATATGATTTCTTGTATGGAAGAAAGGATTGGTTCACCAAATTATTTCATTTTTTGGAGAGTCAGTGACCTATGCTTGATGGAGTTCTCAATCTGACAAATGAAGCCTGATTAATATGCTAGTTCTATCCTCCAAAATCGTCCAATGCAATATAACCTAGATGATGAAGGTTGTATTTCTAGTCAATAAATGAGGCCACCAACTGATTTTCTAAGCCATTGGAGGAATGTTGTTTGACAACAAATTACCAATGTTTATACTCCAGGTGTATTTTTGTCATTCCATTTCTATCTTCCTTTAATTTCTTTTTCATTTGTTGGTTGGATTTTACTCCCTGCACCCACTCATAACTACACAATTGCTGTCATGGAATTTGAATTTAGTAAAGTGCTTATCTGTGCACTTTCAGGGGACGATGTCCATTAGCCTTGCATTTGCTCCATTAGGCAATTCAACTAGTATCACCTTGTCTAAACAATTTTTTCATACTACTTAATATGTTTCCAATAATATTTTCACAAAAAAGTGATATTTTTGGCACCAACATAAATTAATCTAGAGCGAAAAATAGTAAAAATTCCACCTAAGACATTCTTTGCTAATATCTAAATGATTTGCAGGAAGTTCTCCCCCCTACCCCTCCCTCCCCCATTCCTAGTGCAAAACATTTTGATAATATTGCAAACTTATTGTAGTGTTTCTCACCTCATTTGGGAGCTCGACAAATTCTCTTTTTTGATTATTTCAGTGTGTCTTTGATGAGGGGAAGGAGGATAGAAACATTGTTTAATCCTAGCAATTAGAGGAATTATGAAGTGGTTAATAGATCCATCTATTTCTTTAACTATCTCCCCAAATCCTCCACATAACTTCTCCCCAAAACCTCCGCTCCCTATATAAAATTATTAGAGAAAAAAATACAGATCTATGTGAAGAATAATTACCCAAACTTGTAAGAATTTGGAAAAGAAAATTGAAATCGAGAATGAATTTTATTACACAATATTGGTTTTAGAATCAATACATAAATCAACTAAGTTAATATTAGTTGTACATGCAATAACTATGGATAATTAAAGTGAACTGAAGTGAAGTGTGTTTGATGTTTTGTTAATGTGCACATTTACCACATGAAAGCACTATAGTTAACTAACTAAAGCCAAGTGCACACGACATGTGAGCACTTGAGTTAACTAACTAAAGACAAGTTGACACCACATGTAAGCACTGGAGTTAACTAACTAAATCCAAGTGAATATCACATGGCATAACTAGAGCTGAACTGAAGCTAATTAAGGCTAACTAGGTGCATGTACATTAACACCCCCCTTAAGCATAACTTAGGTTAGTGTGATACAAAATGAATGAGCCCTGACAAGAAGGCCATTTTAGGTACCCATATGCAATGCATGAAAAGAGCAAAGAGGGAAAACCCAGCGGGAAGAAAACCCCTCATCAAAATATAATGCAAAAACTAAAGAAAAGACAACTGCTAGGAAGTCGTGTCCTCCACCTCGAGACGATCTTGCAGAAATAAAAAATTCTACTCAGTGAAAGTATTAGGGTAGATATAAACAATCTTCTCAAAACTAGGAAAATACTAAATATCAATGATCCCATCATGAATTAATTCTCTAATGAAGTGCACGTTGATCTCAATATGTATGGTATGTTTCCATTGCGTTGGATCTCTGAAAAAAGTTAGCATGACTTGATTATCACACCAAATAATAGTTGGATGACAGACACTAATACCAACCTTAGATAGCAAATGTTGTACCGAAATGGATTGAATAGTGGCATTGACTGCTCTTCTATACTCAACCTTTGTTGATCATAAAGCAATGGTAACCCTCTTCTTTCTTGACAAACAAATTGAGTCGAATCGCAAACTAAGTACATAACCAAAGGTGGAATTGAGATCAATGTTCTTGCCAACCCAAACATAATATGTGAACCCAATGAGATTGAAAGAATAATTTTCTGCATAATTAATCCCATAGGTTATTGTCCAGTGAACATATTGAAGAATTCACTCTGCAACTTTCTAGTGTAACTTATGTGGCTCTTGCATGTATCTAGAAACTATTGCTATGGCATATGACAAATCAGGATGGAATTGAGTGACATAAAGAACACTTCCCACAAGTTGACTATAAAAAGTACAATGAACCAATGGTGTGTCTTTGCCAATCTCAAGCTTTATCCCTACTAAGAAATGTGTGGCTACTGGCTTGCAGTCACTCATTTGAAATCGTGTCAAAAAATATCTACCATACTTTGGCTGGGAAATGGCAATCCCAAGACCAATCAGATTCATCTTTAGTCAGAGGAAGAAAGTTAGAATCTCCACGTTTTTCATAGAAAAGAACTTATGAAACGAAGTTTTAATATCAGCAATGGCATAAGTTGAGCTACCTATTATCAAACAATCATCTACGTAGAGAAATATGATCAATAAGGAGTCAATTTTGTTCAAAAAATGAACATTGGAATCAGATTTTAGCCTACAAAAATTTGAGATAATACGTATGAATCTATCTTTGCATACCCCGCTCTAGGTGCCTGCATGAGGCCATAGAGAGAGTTCTTTAGTTTGCATACTAGATATGAATTTTGGACATATCCCTGTGGTTGATCCATCTATATTTCCTCATTGAGATCACCGTGAAGAAATGAATTTTTCACATCCATATGATGGACCTCCCATACAGTTGTTGCTCAATGGAAAGAGCTAGCTGAATGGAATCCATTTTTTCCAGTAGAGAAAAATTCATCATAGTCAACACCATGTACTTGTTGAAAACATTTCTCTAGCAACCGTGCCTTATATTGACTAGCTTGGCCATCTACTTCATTCTTGGCCTGGTAAACCCATTTTCACCTCACAAGTTTATGATTGGAAGGTAGCGGAATTGGATACCAAGTCTGGTTCTCAATGAGAAAGTTGCAGTCCTCATCCATAGTTGCTTGCAATTGATAATGCCCAACCGCTTCTGCACAAGTCTGTGGATCATATGCAATCATCATATAAGTGTCCATCAACATGCATGGTTCCATAGCTAAGAGTGCATGTGGATCTTCCTCAAATTGAGGTATACTTCTACGATTATCTAGGAGATCACTCATGTTGTACCTTTCTTGTGCTGAAAGTGGCCGAGAATATTCCAAACTACATGAGGAGGTATGATCTCAATGTTTAAAAGCTAGTGGTCCAATTAGTGTTACACACAAAGGTTCATCTAGATCAGAATTTTGATCTGAACTGTCATCTACAAACTTATCAATTAATGTTGAGGGAAACTTTGTAACAGGTTCATCTAGTGGTTTGTGAAAATCATCTTCATCACAATTCACACTCCTTTTGATAAAGAGCACTTTAGTGTTGATATCAACCAATATGTACCATTTAAATCCATCATAATATCCAACAAACATGCATGCCTTACTCTGAGGCTCCAAATCCTTTCTCTTCTTTGTAGGAATGTGAGCCCATGCCTGTGATCCAAAAATGCTAAAATGACCGACTTTAGGTTGCATGCCAATCCAAGCCTCAAAAGGTGATTTTCTAGTAACATATTTATGAGAAGATCTATTCTAGATGTATGAGGCACAATTGGTAGCTTCAGCCTACAATTTTGATAAAAGAGATCTTGCATGCAACATGACATTTTCCATTTCTTTCAAATATCTACTCTTCCTATGAACCACCCCATTTTTCTGCGGAGTATAAGGAACTATATGTTGCAACTGTATGCCTTCTTAATTAAAAATAATATGAATATCTTTATTGACATATTTCTTCCAATTATCTGTGTGGAGTATATTGATGTGTTTTAGAGATTGATTTTATGCATGTGATTTGAAAATATTGAAATGTTGAAAAACTTCAGACTTGAGTTTCAAGAAGTAAACCCAATTGAATTTCATGTAATCATGTATTAGTGACAACACATTTATTTCTTTTCTCATTGACAGTACTAGAAATGGACAAAAGAGATCACTATGTACAAGCTACAAAGATGAAGAAGCTCTCTATGCATGCCCCTTCTCATACTTGTCTTGTCGATGTTTTCTAGGAGAAAATCCATTACAAACACCATTTGAAAATTCAATGGTCGGCAATCCGTTAACCATCCCTTGCTTGCTAAGTTGCTGCATATATCTAAAATTCTAGTGCCCAAATCTCTCGTGCCAAATTCTACTTTCTTCATTTTCATGCGTAAGTAGAAAAATAGAATTTGGTCGAGGAACAAAATTAAAAAATGTATGTAGACGAGATTGATCATTTACCTTGTTAGGTGCAATCTTCGAGTTAGTTTGAATATCATAAATGCTCAGGGAATGAGGGGTAAATTCCACTTTCCTTCTGGTGCATGTGAATGTCATCTAATACACTGAAAGAAGATTCATAGAATCCATTTGAATATGCAAGATATTCTCAAAACTTACATCTTTGAATTTCACTCTTGTCAAGTTACTTCAACTAAATAATTGTACTCAATGAGAATAGAAGGTCTCGAGTATGCATGTAGAGAAGAAAATGATTCCTTTGAAAAATCCATATGATGTGAAGCTCCTAACTCGATGATCACTTCTTGTGGTGTAGAAATGAAGGGAAGTCAAGCCATGACTATTACCCCTTCTTTTTGATGATTTTTCATTCATCTTCTTGGCACTTTCTTGAATGTCGTGACCAAAATTATTTTGTTGAAGAGTGTTTTCCATCAGATCAATAGTATTCTACATGCAAGAGGATTTAGAATGATAACCTCTTTTATAATAAGCACACTTGGAGTTTTTTTCCTTTCCCTTCTTACCCTTGGAGCTGGAAGAATCATCTGGAGGTTTTGAATTTCCTCCCTTTCATGGATCTTGATCTCTTTCCTTTTCTTTTCCTTTGGATTGCTAATTTGAATTTGGTTTTGATTTCGACTTTCCTTTCTCATGTAGGGCAAGTGCATGTGCAATTGGAGACTTTAATAAATATAGTTTGATGAGCTTATCGTACTCATGAATAAGAGACTCAATAAATGCATAATGTTTGGGAATTTTCCATTTATCTCCAGTTGCAAGTCTAACTGTATGAAATGTAGAAATGAAAATAGCATATTCAGGGCCTAATTTAGACAAAATATAAAGGATCTATTGACCTTCTTGTTTGGATTTATTGATCCCACAATCATGTAATTGTAGAAGCAATGATTTGAATTTTGTAAAGAAATATTCAATGTTCTCAAAGTTGTTTGGAGCTAAGGAATTTAGCTCACTTTTTAGAACATGAGCTTGCATTTCAGCCTACTTTCCAAATACATTCTTTAATATTGTCCAGGACTCATTCAGAGTGTTGAATGTGTCCACATGGAAATCTAATGTTGGACATATGGACAACAACAGAAGAAAAATAGCCTCATCCATCCTATTGAAGTATTTTGATTTTTCAATGGCAGAACTTGGTTCAACTTCTGTATTCATAACTATCTGATACAAGCCTTTGCCTCTGAGGTGAAGCAAAATCTCTAGCTTCCATTGGAAGTAGTTATACAAACTAAGAATAGCTAGAGATGAGAACTTCATTCTTTCACCTTGTAGCTGTAGCAACAATTGTGGAAGTTCTCCAATATTTTGATTTGCAAATCAAATCTCCGAACAATTTCAAATTATTTGATCTTCAAACCTGCAAAATATTGTTCATGTACCTTCTCCAAGCCCATGTATCTTTGATACCATGTAAAACTATTATAGCACAAATACAGATCTAGTTTAAGAATAATTGCACAAACTTGTAAGAAATTGAAAAAGAAAATTGGAATCAAGAATGAATTTTACTGCGAAATATTTATTTTAGAATCAATAAATAAAGAAACTAAGTTAATCTTAGTTGTACATGCAATAACTATTGATAATTAGATATAAATGAAGCTAAGTTTACTTTATGTTTTCTTAATGTGCACATGCATAACATGCAAGAACTAGAGTTGACTAACTAAAGCCAAGTGCACACCACATGCAGGCGCTCGAGTTAACTAAGTAAAGCCAAGTGCACATCACACGCAATAACTAGACTTGCACTGAAGCTAATTAAGGCTAACTAGGTACATGTAAAATAACACCCCGAATCCTCCACAAAATTGATGTCTTCCTAACACCAAAGGACTCTCACTTACACTTGCAATGTTCAACTTAACTTATTTTTGAGACCTCACATAGGCACATATGGTTCGCCATTCAGTATGCCAATTACACCTAGGTGAGTGGTGTAGTTAATGCATAATAGGAATATCGAGGGAGATGAGGGTGTTGAGCATGAGAGATTGAGGGTGCCCAAATGGATTTGGAACCTCACAAAACTTACCCTTATCCCTCCCAAGACTCTTTGGATATTGTCTTAATATACACCAGAGTATTACAGCCAAAAGTTTGAAAATTTTATTGTTGCCAATTTGGAAGAAAAAGTATGGCATGCCAATATCAGAAACATATCCCCAGATGTATGAATTTTTTTATTTTGATAATGAAGAAGAGGACACCAATATGTCTACTTGGATAAGAGTATGAAATTAAGCTACTTAAAAGTGATTACAACTATGATTTTTTTTTAGTTGTTAAGCTAGTTGGGATAAATCCATGTGCGTTTAATAGAGTGAAACAACTTCAATTTACCGAAATGAAGGATTTTGATGAATTGTTGTTTATTACATGTTGAGAAAACCTACAACACTAACCCAGTGATCACACATGTTATCCTAAAGATAACTAAATTTTAACAATATTACTATAGTGTTGGTTGGTGGTGCCTGTCTATTCAGATAATGAAAACCCAAATATATTATTAGTTATAATAATCTTTTAGGTACGTAATGAAAACATCAATCATAAGCTGGTCCTAGAAAGTTGGTATTCAATGAAAGCTATGTTTTGTATCTAAGCTAACATCCCTCAAAAGTTGCATAGATCGGAATGTCGTAGTCTAACAATTATTCTTTTTTTCGTTGAATGTTATGGAAATTTCAACTATATTTTAAATAAATATGGTAGGGATTTTTGTAAATCCAAGTAAAAGTCGTTAAAATTTATAATTTTAGGTGCCCTAGAAGTTTTTGATGGTGTTGAATCCATTTCCACCATCAAAAATATGATTCAAACACTACGTCTACCAATTTTTTTGAATTTGTTTTTCCCAAATCTCGGCTAGTTTTGCCCATCCAAGCAATTCCTTCCCCTCCATAAATGACTCCTAATGGAACAAAGTGTTTTTTAATCAAATTGTCAATCAATAAAGTTTATAGATCAAAAGATAGCATTCACTACATTTCAAAATCAATCTCAACTTATGTTGATTGTAGAATATGATAATATTTTAGATTTTGACAATATTTTAGAATTAAATGGTTAAGAAAGTTCAAACAATTACTAGTTTTTCTTAATTATTAATTAATAGTTTTCTTAATTATTAGATTACAAGATATTCCTAAAATACACATGATATGGATTTAAGGAGGAACACAAAAATTACATATATAACCATAAATAAAAACATGAAGTAGAAATAACACTTCATTTCATTAATATGAAATACTAAAATATGCTTACAAACATAATGGAAATAAGACTAGCTCAGGCAATGGTAGATTATCTCTAAGAAGAGATGTGGTAGATACAGTCCTCTAAACTATGTTACAATGAGGCTCAAATTCATATTTATTATTGATAAAAAATGGAATACCCTAAACATCCAAAAACCTAACCTTGTCAAATGAAGCGCCAAAACTGTGGACCTTGTTTTAGTAAATTGGTACATCAACCTCTTGAGGTCATAACTTTGGCATACAATCTCTATTTGGCTGACCTCGTTTCAAAGATCTCGAAGCAAGGGCCAAAAACAAACTAGAAAGCCAATTTGGGAAGTTTTCAGTTTCTCCATTCTCGTTAAAGACGTTGTTTAGGGCCTCAAAATGGCTTCAAAATTTCAGGACCCAAAAAAACTGCCAAAAATGTAAATTATGCTATAATTAAGGCAACCAAAAAAATGAAAGAGACAGTGTTGGGGGTGCAAGTGGAATAGGAAGGTGGCCACCAATATCCACTAGAATAATTCCTGCCCCCTTAGGAAACAATTGTCCCCATTGCATTGAGTACCTACATGAGATGGGAAAACTTTTGCTGAATTTGGTCCCTGGTGAGCCACTTGCATTGATGAAGGATTTGGCCAACTTTGACAACTCGATATAGTTAGAAGTTCTACTGGCAAGTATCACTGATCTGTGTGTCCATGATCCAATCAGTGTTGTCCTCTTCCATGCAGATTGGGTTTAGCTTTGTTGGTATGAGCTATTATAGAATGGCAGACATGTCCAACAATCGTGGAAAGTATGGATGAAGGTAGTCTACATTGAAAACTGGGTGCATACCAAGGAACCGGGGAATGCTAAGCTTGAAGGCATTGTCCTATATAGCCTTGGTGATGGTGTATGGTTCATATTGGAGTGGACAAAGCATTTTGTGGGGTCAAGCGAGATGCTCCATCTACAAACTTAGCCAAACTTTGTTGCCCATGTGGAGCTTGTGCGACAACTAGTGTTGATCATGGCGCTGCTTGTACATATCATTGGATCTATCCAATATAACATCAACCTACTGCTAGATGTATTGGATGTGCTCAATGAAGTTGTTAACCATGTTAGCTTCATATTAGACATGAACCAAATCTTCTTGATTTGCTGCAAATGGTATGGCCACATCAATGGGACATAATGGCTAAAATCCCTGCCCTACCTAAAAGGGGTTGTGTCCCGTTGAGATGGGGAGAGCTCTATTGTAGCTATGTTGGACATAGGGGAGGTTTTTATCCCATGTGTGTGGATTCCTTGAGTTGTACATGCGTTGATTGTGTACGAAGATCCTATTGACAACCTCTATATGGCCATCAATTTGGGGATGAAAAGTCATGGTCTTTGTAAGTTTTGTATCCAGCATCGACTAGAGACTTGACCAAAATACACTCAAGAATATGTTGTCCCAATCTGAGAAAATGGGCTGTGGGATCCCAAAGTATACTCACACTTGCTTAAAGAAGAGCTTAGCAGTGGCCTCTTCTATGATACTCTTCTTGTAGGCCGCCATTATGGCCATCTTAGAGAATTTGTCGACGACCATGAAAACGAAATCATTTTCATGCTTAGTAGAAGGAAGGCCCAACATGTAATCCATGGAGATAGATTCCGAAGGATGAATAGGATTAGGTAGAGTAGTATAAAATCCTTGCTTCTTGATGGTTGGTTTGTTAATGGCATAAGAGGTGCAAGATCTGATGTACCTCCAAACATCCTGATGAAGTTTTGGCCAATAAAAATATTTATGAAATACTACCACTCTTTTCTCTACTCCAAAATGTATAGCAACTCAACTGTAGTGCACCTCCCAAATCATCTTGGCACACTCCCTTGAAGGAACACAGATGTTTCCTAGGTCGTATAACAATCCATACTAATGGTGGAAAAATGGAACTTGCTTCCCTTCCAGGAGTGTTTTTTATGTGCTACTGAATTCTTGATCGCTCTTGTAAATATTTGGCCACCCTGATGCCTCATGCCCACAGGAGTCGAGCACAATGATCAATGCCATGATCAGTGGTTTTCTGAGGCTATCATTGACATTATTAGTGCTGCCCTTCTTATATTTAATGTTCAAATGGAACTGTTGTAGGAGGTGATTCATTTTTTATGGCGATCGTTATGCAACTTTCCTTGTGTTTGTATGAAATCTAGAGGTCGCTGGTCTATGCGGATGACCATTTCCTTCCATAGAATGTAATGCTTCCATTAACGGCAAGCTTGCACAATGGAATAAATTTCTTTGTCATAAGTGGCGTACTTTCGAACTCTGCCTTAACGTGTCCCACTGTGGTAAGCCACCGGATGCCCATGCTGAGTAAGAATCACATCAACAACATAGCCAAAGGCATCTATCTCAATTTGAAATGGTTCGTTCATGTCTAGTAATGTGAGCACTGGTGAAGAACAAAGGCGATTCTTCAACTCAAAGAACACCTATTATTGGGTTTCAAACAAAAAAAAAATTGCTTTTGCTCTGAATTTGGTGACTTGACATAAAGGCCAAGTGACATGAGAGAATGCCAACATGAATCTATGGTAGAAGTTGGCAAGACCCAAAAGGTTGTGGAGCTTTGTTAGAGTGGTTGGTGCTAGCCAATCCCGAATGACATGTATCTTGGATAGGTCCACATGTACACCCTACTCATTAGTTATGTACCTTAGATAGTGAACCTGGGTGAGGCCAAAGGTGCATTTCTCCAAGTCATTACACAACTTGTATTTTCGTAGGGTTTGAAGGACCTATTGAATATGGTGAAGGTGCTCATCCCAACTCTCACTAAAGATCAAGATGCCATCCAAATACACCACCACAAATGCACTGGTGAAGGGTCGCAATATGTTGTCCATCAGGCTCATGAAGGTTGTAGGGGAATTTGTCAATCCGAATGCTATTACCAATCATTCAAAAATTCCCTCCTTGCATTTGAAGGCAATCTTCCACACATCAGGGGGTTCGATAGGCACTTGCTGATAACCTAACTCAAAGTCAATCATGCTGAAATATTTAGCAGCATTGAGCTGGTAAAGAAGGCCACCAATCCGTGCGATTGGGTACCTATTCTGGACAATGATCTTGTTCAAAGCTCAATGGTCAATAAAATGCCTCCAGGTCCCATTCTTCTTATGTACCAATACAATAGAGCTCCCACAGGGTGACGAGATTTTCCTGATGTTCCCTTTCTGTAATAGTTCCTGAATCTGCCTGCTAATCTCATCGTTCTCTTGAATAAAGTGCTAATACATCGACCCATTGGGAAGCTGCACAATCAGGGTTATATCAATGGAGTACTTGACCTTATAGGGAAGGGGTACTGATGTAGGTGAGGTGAAAATATCCTTGTACTCCTCGACAACCTTGTCCATCTATTGCTATTGTGCAGAGGAGGCCTTCCTGGAATCTGTGGCCATGACCTTCTTCTTTCCTTGAGTGCGAGTCACAAGGAAAAAATATTTCCTAGTACGTGAAATGATCCTACTGCATTGTTTTGCAGTGTTCAAAGAGATGGCGGTAGGTGGTGCTACCTCTAGTATCATGTACAACCTGTTGACCAAGGTAATAATCAGAAAGTGAGGTCTAGACTCATATAATGCATGTTACTACCACAGCTATGGTTTTCCTAATAATACTTCACAAAATTCAAGAGGAGATACATGACATAGTACATCATCCATGAAGGGCTTGACACTGTAGGGAAGGCAACACTGCTGGTTGACACGAAGATATCGTGCATGGTTAAGCCACCCGATGGTGTACGATTGTGGATATGTTGTAGTCTTTAGGACCAACCACTTAACGACCTTTGCTAAAATGAGGTTGTTTTAGATCCCTCTGTCAACAATGAACTGCAACAAAGAACCCTTCACCCACATATGTGAGTGGAAGATGCATTTCCCCTCCTATTGATCTTTAGGCTCAAACTTCTGGATCTTGGTGGTGGCCATAATGCCATTAGTCTCTGCATCAATGGTCTACTTCCCTTTGTTAGTTCCCCTATTAGATTCCGATTCAGAGTCAAAACATGCATCAGATTCAAAATCCTTCAGCTCAGCCACTAGTGACCACTTGGCTCCACACTCACTTTTATTGTGAGTGGAGCTCTTATGGAACTCACACCATTTTCCCGTGTCTGTCTTTATCTTCATGGTGTTTTTCTTTTCTTTCAGATTCGATAGACTGTCTTGGGTAGCCCTGCCTTGGCTTGGTCCTTTGTTCTATGATTTGGGGGCGCCTTTTCCTTGCCTTGGATTCCTAGATCACAAGTCCCACTTCTTCTATTTAAACTTCTACTCAATATTGACAGCATACCAGTATACCATGCTCAGTGAGGAAATGTCCAGGAACTCCATCTCGTCCTAGATGTACTTGTGTAGATAGCCGCAGTACTTGAGCACCAAATGCCACTCAGTATCATTGATACCCAACTTCATATGAAGGGTATGGAAAACATTTGTGAACTGTGTCACATCTTGGTCCCTTCCTTACCGTAACATGGTCCATGTTATGTATTTATCTTGATAGCTCGTGACAGGGTAATGTTCCTTGATGGTGCCTCAAAAATAATCCCACGTGGGTGCGGCTGAAAACAACGAGGGTTCACTCTCATCCTTTTGTTCAGAGTAGGTACCCCACTAGTCCTTGACATGTGGGGCAAATTTGAGAAGTCCAAAAGTAATCTTTCCTCGATTGGAAAAGTCACGACTGAAAAATATCCTTCCAACAAATTTAACCAGTTATCTGCAACATCTGCATCTATCGGGCCTTCAAATATGGGAATATCGAAGTTGACCTATACCTTAAAAGGAGTGGTGCCTCTAGAGTGGTTGTTGGATGAAGATGCATCACCTATGGGTATTCATTGATGGATCTAGGCAAAGTTATTCATCATTGTGTCCCTCTTTTGCTCTAGGGCTTCCTCGAGCAACATTTTGAAAGGTCTCCTGCTCCCTCATCTTTCTTTTTTCCCACCATGGGACGCCATTGGGATTTGCCAGTTTGATCTTGCAAAGGTTCAATCAGATCAAGCCCTAACTCCTTATAACCTAAGTGCATTGTGGACATGCAAAGAAAAATAGAGAAAGAGAAGACCGCTCTTATACCACTGATCCGGGTTTAAATAGGAATGCAACAAATTATAGATATAACCATAAATCTAATGATGTAGTAGAAACAACACTTCACTTCATTAATATCAAATATTGAAATATGCTTACAAACATAATGGAAATAAAACTAGCTTGGGCGATGGTAGCTTATCTCTAAGAAGAGATGTGGCAGATACATGCATTTGACTTTTGTTACAATGAGGCTTAAAGGCCTATTTATTATTGAGAAACAACAGAAAGCCCTAAACATCCAAAAAACTAACCCTAGGAGATGAAGCACCAAAACTGTGGGCCTCGTTTGAGTAAATTGGTACATCAACTTTCCGTGGTTGTAAATTTGTCATATGATCTCTGTTTGGCTATCATAATATGTTGTTTCAAATATCTCAAAGAGAAGGCTGAAAATAAACTAGCAAGCTACTTGGGACATTTTCAATATCTCCGTTTTCCCTAAAAATGTCGTTCAGTGCCTCAAAATGGTTCTGGAAGTTCAAGACCCAAAAAACTGTCAAAGATGATAAATTGTGCTATAATTAAGGAAACCGAAAAAATGAATGAGACAATGTTTGGGGTCCAAGTTGAATAGGCGGGTGGCTAACAATATCCACCTGGATCAATACAAAATGCTCGAAAGTCACAAACAAGTGTGCTTGTATATAAATTAGAAAATTGGTGTTTAGAAGATAACCTTAAGGTTCTACATTCATAATTTTAAATTTAAAGAGATAACATAGAGAACTAAGGTTTGAACACATAAATCCAAAGTCAATGAGTTATGTTGTCTTTTATGGATGTCATTTTTACAATTGGCTATTGAGGTTCCCTATATGTGGTCGTATAGAACATTTTATATGGGACGAAATAGATATGAACATATCAGTGTATCTGAAATTTGGTGGCGGTGGACGGAATAACATCACATGATTATTTTAATGGATTGAATTATCCATGCGTGATCAACAATCTGGTAGCCTAAAGATTATGTTTTTTTTGCTCTGAAAGTTATGGAAATTCCAGTCATATTTTAAAAAAATATGGCAAGGATTTTTGTAAATCCAAGTAAAGTTTGTCAAATTTCATAATTTTAGGTGCCCTAGAGGTTTTTGATGGTGTTGAATCCATTTATACCATCCAAAACGTGATTAAAACACTACATCTACAAGATTTTTTGATAAAATGTTGCACAGATTCAGGCCACTTTTGGCCATACAAGGAATTCCTCTGCCTCCATAGACGTTTCTATCAATAATTCACTATGATGGTGTAGGGATTTCACACGTCATATTCTTCCATGAGCTCTTGCTAAAAGTGTTGGGATGAGGTCCCCTGGGTCAGTTTTAGGGTTAAAATAAGCCAAGTGTTGATGTATTTTTTGTCAGTAATGTAAAGACTCCACAACTTGTGGATGTGGAGCACGTAGATCATCAGGAGTCAAAGGGATTTTAGCCCCTTGTTTATATAAATTTTGAGTCAGATTTGACAACCACCCATGGTCCGTGGACCATGGGATTTTATGAAAAGGGCTATAAATAGGTGTGTCTTAGAGAGTCTATGTGCATAATAATGGATGTAATTTGTCAATCGGAAAAAGTGTTAGCACAGAGAAGTGGGTCAGATAAGAGAAGAAAGAATCTACATCTAAGTGCACAGAGGCCTAGGTAGAGTGTGTAGCTAAGTGTGTGGATCCTTGCAACTGAGTGTGCAAGGTAGTTTTAAGTCTGTAAGCCTAAACTGAAGATAAATAAAGAAGATTATTGAAGAATTCTTGTGTATATATGTTATCTCTGATTACTTTTGCTTACTATATTTATTGTGGATGAATAATGTGTTTATGAAATTTTGATCTAATGATGTGTGAATCTGTTGAATAAGTCTTAATTGATGTACATAATGCATGTTAAGTACTTTCACGAAGACTGTGATGAATTTTGTTATGTTTACTAAACAACTTAAGTAGATCTGCACGAACACTAATTTAGGATTGTTATCTAATGCATGTAAGTGAATAAATCAACTATTAAGGGTCCACAAAGGCTGATCGTAGACCTTCACGAAGGTCTGAAGGCTATTTTAGTAGAGTTATAGTATCGAGCCCTAAGGGCTTATCAATTTGCATGAAGGTAGATCTAAGGAGCTAAAAGACATCATAGCCATTTTTAGATGCAGAAACTTGGTTCTTGCATCCCCCCATACTACTTCTAGTGAGGCTACAGCTAGCCCTATGTGGGTTGTTCCCAAGAGGGATAGTAGTGTGGGGATTTGTTGGTTTGCACAACTAACTCTAAACTTCAGGCAGGACCTTGTAAGCCAACAAATGGTTTCATTGTTGGTACTAGGATCTGCTTGAAAGAGATGTGCCATTTCGCATCATTAGAACCTGACGAAGAAAGAAATTGAAAAGTGGTTGGATAAAAAAATTCACAAATTCGTTGGACAAGAAAATACGAATCTGTGCGTGTCAAAGGAGGAGTGGTTGCATATGTATTTGGATAGGGAGATACACAAATTTTCTTCTTCACCTTCCCAATTGAATTATATGAGTGTTTAGCTAAGTTGGTAGATGATCAAGGAAGGTGGAAGTTTGACAGTCTAATAGTGTGGACTCCATAACTGGTACAACGATTAGAGGCCACTGAAGACAAAATCACGTGCGTTGTCATTCACTGGATCAATCAAGTTATAGGAGGATTTATTACAGAATTCACAGTTGATACCTCAGTCAGCTACAATGAGGCAGAGCAGTGAATTTTCAAGAGACTAGGAGGTAAGTATTTAAGATATTTGAATACTTGGATTAAAATGTTGTTATGTAAACAATGGGCTATGCCATTGTGTTAATGTTCTGAGCTACGCGAAGTGGAAAACTCTTCAGAGATTGAGGGACATCAGGTCCTAAATATATCCTGTTGATTGGACCTCCTTCGAGTGATGATGAAGGAGTAGTACAAGCCTCACCATAGAGTGTTGTTTAGTTGATAGCACAAGTTTTTCCATGGACACATCATCCATCCACTCCACCACCACCTCCATCAACACCACATACACCTTCGCCCATACCTCCACCACCACCAACACCATTCAACATGTCGAACACAATGAAGATGCCAATTTTCAAGGACATATTGAGTGAATATACAAAGGATTTCTGAATTTTTGTGAATGTTGCATGGACAACACAACAAATTACTGATGAAAATATAAAGAAGTTACAATTTGTTACTGCTCTGTAGGATTGCACGTTGACCTGGTATATTAAGTATTGTTTTGATAATACTTTGGCATTGCTAGCAGAGAGTAAGGATTCTTTAAAGAAGGTGTTTAGTAACCCTATGTCTAACTCATAGACAGTAGTCATATTTAAGGAAATCATGATGAGGGTCGATGACACGTCTTGGGAATTAGATCAAAGGTTGAAATGTGTGATTCGAGAAACTAACATGCAACTCATAGATGGTCAACATCGCGAATGGTTTATATCATTGCTTTTGCCACCTCAGGATTTCTTTGTCACAACAAAAGATAGGAAGTCAAGCAAAAACCCCAGAAATCGTGATGAGGTTCCATGCAACACCCATTCAAGATGCAACCATGCGGGTACAATGTATTCACTCTTAGTTACAGAGCCTCTGCTTAGAATTGCAGAGCTTGAAGAAATATTAGGAGACTAAACCAAATGTTCACGTGGAAGTCTTGTGTCTGAAGTGTATGATCCAGGGGCATGATAAAGACCACTCTTCTATATTCACAAGTTATATTACAGGAGGGGGGCGATTCCCCTAAAGCTAGAAGCTCCAATAATACCGATGGTGGGGGTTGTGATATGGTGTGCTAGTTGTCAGGTTGATAAACAAAATGCTATTGATAATTTCCATTCTCTTCAAAAGTTCGTCTAGACACCTCAACAGTTGTTTTGTAGCTTCTACAAATCACTGGGCCACGGTGAGTGCAATTGTCACAACTATGAGTTCATGATGGAAAGAAAACCTAAATACCAGATGCAAGAAAAAACTTGGCCTCCAGAGAATGGCATCGGAAGAGCACGCGAAGGATATCAGGGAGGAGGATGAGGTCGAGCATGTGGAGGGCATTTTAGAGGCCAGGAACATGTTATTTGTTATAATTGTGGAACACAAGGGTGTTATAAACATATTTGGGCATTGCAACCCAAATCGTATATGTCCACAAACCAAGGGCTTTTGAGTCCCTAAAAGTGTTGTTTCACACCCTAAAGGAACAAGGTCAGCTGATTACATCATTTTCCAGAAGTTATCCATGGAAAACTGCTCAGAACTGGTCAAAACTGGACAATACAGACTGCTCAATGCTAAGGGTGCGATGCATCTCACCTTCCACATGAAAAAGTGTGATGCAACCTGAAAAGCCCTTCTATAGCGTGTGGTGGGTGAGAGTAGACAAATGACAGAGACAGTTTGCAAGGTGGATGATCATGGATTCTTTTAGAAACTTCTCCCATGACACTTGCCTCTCTGAATTCGCCCAGAGATGAGTAAGAGATCATAATCTCCAAGTGGAACCAAGAAATATCAAAGAGATGAGACTAATAAAAATCCCAGAAGTTGACTCACCCCCTGCAAACATCTATATATGGATCCCTCATCCTAGAGATACAGAGGCTAGAATCTTGTATTTTGTAAGGAAGTGTTGTTAGTTTCTTGGTGGAACATCATAGTGTTGGCTGATCTAAGCTTTTCATGAGGTCAAGAAGGGGTTTCATGCTGGGAGGATGACACTGGGTCAGATCAATGGGTTGCAATCCTCTCTTCTACTCTTTCTATCAATAAAGCTATTTGAGTTCTCCTCCACATTCTGGTATGTTTGAGTTAATATATGCATTTGTGTGGTCAATATATATTTGGTCCTATATTTTTTCTGATTGTAGATCTTTTTGCTTCGATGGTATCATGCTGCTTTGACATTATAGGTGCTCTTTGAAGTAGGGTAAGCAAGGAAGGAGTGGCAAAGATCTGTCAAAGGGGAGAGGAAAGAAGTAAGGAGCCAAGTGATAGACTAAGGTTGGTACCCTCTACTTCTCATAAAGCAAAACACAAGTAACTTTAGCTTGTTTGTTTCTAGGATAGCTGTGGAGTACCAAGGAAGGTATGTTTCGATGGTCATTTTGGTATCTTTTCATTAGAACTCAAAATCCTTTTGCATGGGGAATTTAGATAATGATAAGGATTTATAACGAAACACGAGAAATTGATGAGAAACAGTGGCAATGGTCATTTCTATGTGCAAGAGGGAGGAAAAATAGAAGGTGGCCATTCTAAAGGCAAAAACAAGGATGAGCTAATTGTTGTCCCTTTGACGGGAGACTGGAAGCAAAACAGATCAAAACAGATCAACCCAAGAAAGGATGCGGAGATAACAGTACGGAGAAGAAAAGGAAAGAAGTAACGTAGTATTAATGGTTCTGCGAATCCCTCAGGATCTTAGATCCTGAGGGATCGTTATTTTATCTATTATCTGTATCTAAATGTCTCTGCCATATTCCCTATAAAAGGGATAGCACTGTTGGCTACAATGGGGAATATTTTATGTAACTTCTCTTAGGAAAAGATCAGGACTATGATCTTTATGTTCTGTTGAAGACTTGAGTTCCTGTAATTTTATTGCATGCCTTAATATAGACTTGTTCACTCTTTTATCTTTGAGCCTGGATCTATCTTAAGCGGTGTACCCCTGGAAGCTAAGGGCCCGGCCCTAGAGGACACTTGCTCTTGTACCATTACACGTGGTTTCCGTGTGGTTTGTTCAATAGACTTAATCTAGTAATCTGTTGCATTTCAAGAATATTCTATTACATGGTTTGTTATGATTAACTCGTCTCATGTTCCTGAACTTTATATTGATGTTGTGTCATTTTATCAATCCTTTAAGTATTGATTAATCTTTACAGGAGACTGTCACTCTATTCGAGAGTTCATCACGATTGTGCTTAGTATTATAACAAGTTATCTAGAAAGGTTTGTTTTCACATGATTATGGAATGTTACTGTTCTTCATCGTGAGATGCAATCATATGCATTTATCCAAATTAATAACAGAAGCAGATTGAGTATGTTGTGTTTCTAAGGTTTTGATTGATAGTGTTGTTCCATCATATGTGTACATCTTTTAAGACCGAAGGATTGATGTTTTGATTGGAGTGATTAAATAGAATTACAGCTTAAGGAACTTGGTTATTTCTTATTTCGACTGCTGTTCTATTTCTGAATTGTTGTTCCATTTATTTGTTGTTCCATTTATTTGCTGCTCCATTTATTTGCTGTTCCATTTCAATTGTTGTTCCATTTCTAGATTGCTAATTTGCTGTTTCTTAAGAACAGTCTCAGGCTGTAGTGAGCCCCAACATTTGCTAATTAGCTCCCAGACCTCTGATTTTCTCCCATCAGCTATGAGAGGGATGTGTTATTGCTACCAAGCTCTTGGCTGATGTGCTTTTCTATCTCATTGTTATTTCCTTTACTTGATGTTTCATTTCTATTCATTAAGAACAATCTCAGGTTGTAGTGAGCCCCAGCATCTGCTAATTACCTCCCAGAACTTTGATCTGTTCCCATCAGTTATGGAAAGGATGGGTTACTGCTACCGAACCTTTGGCTGATGTAATACTTGGTGTGATTTGGTCTTTTGAAGTAGTTAAGTTGTAGACTTGCATTAATTTACTTTCGTAGCTTTTA
>APFE030108689.1:214028-301436 GCA_000404065.3 Pinus taeda
TAGGGAGTCCCATTATGAGCTAGCCTACCATGATCATCAGGATGGAAGCGAAGTGGCATTCCCACTAGGGCCACCACACCTAGGAAATGGTCCAAAAGGTACATCAAAATAAATAACCCTTGGAACAGGAGGTCTCACCACGAGCCGACCTGCCCACTATTCGCTCCTTCCTCGTCAATGGCACTATGACTAACTGGTTACCAAGCCTGCATAGTGGCCAACAGTTTTGAAATTATATAATACTTCCTCGCATACACAAAGGACTATGGTTCCTAGGGTGAAATAAACAACTCTGCCAAGGTTATGGACACCTGTCGGCAGGAGAGCTCTGTTAATGGTATTGAAGTCGTAACCTTTACACCAATGGGTAAGGAGATTATATCCTCTTATTTCTTATAACATGATAATTAATTTAATTACCCAACCATATAGCGCATGACTATCTATTACCACCAATCATTACGGAGCTAGTGACAGTGACCACATGAGAATCGCTAATTATGGCAAATGTCTTATCCTCGAATTTCCATCAACTCACAGGAGTCACTTACGTATTAAAAGAGATCTAACTTTCTACCTGGATTACAATAATACGTTGTTTTTGCGGACATGGCATATTTGTATAAGCTGTTACATAAAGACCTCACAGCAAAGCAGACGCTACTCCTTTATTTGACGGCTGGTATAGCCTATCATATTGTGGGGGGGGAGGTAACCTCATCATTCCCCAGAGCACGTGTCAGTTCGTTATTCGAGAAGATCTTGTACTCGAGCATAGCACGGCTCAACGGTATGATCATTTACCATTTTTGTTTTCTTCTGCATGAGTCGCTGCTCGAAGCTATTTCCATTACATACGCCGTTACATTTGAATTTGAACAAGAAATACGTCACCAGCTTCTCTGCGTCTCAACGAACAACTGCTGTTCCTTTAAGAATTTGCAAGTGAAGCTATGGGAGGAAGGTCAGTCCGCCGAGAACCACAGACATTAACTATTTCGGCTGCAACCCGAAGAATCCTGAAGAAAGCAGGATGGTTGACCTATCTCAACCGCCTGAAGGAGTCTAATGAAACTGTAGTGAAGTAGTTTTTACAAAACCTATAGGAAGAATACTCCAGAATAAGAGGAAGGCGAATAGCAGTCACTGACGACATAATAGCAAAAGTCACAGGACTATCGACCACGGGACTATTATGGACAATAAAGAAGGAAAGGCTGCAGAAGATTGTGGAAATCTTTCAGGACGAGGGCCAGAGTTTGATAGTCTGAGGAAAGGGGGTGCTATCAGAAATGCTAGGAGAACCATGGGCAGAATTGGTGAAAATTATCCAAAGCTATATTACTTGCGAGGGCAGAAAAGACGTGGTAAGACCACGACATCTGAAACTCCTAGCTGTCTTAAAACAGAAATGTTCTGTGAATTCACCTACATTGCTAAATTCACTATTGCATGATGTGGCACAAAGTATGAAAAAGGCACAACACATAGAATATGTGGTTAGCCACCATGAATTAATTTGTTTGGTAGTGAATCATAGTCTCACCCAGCAACACAGCAGCTAGGAAGAACTAATTGATATTATCAATAAAGGTATGGCCACATCTGAATGCCTAAAAAAAGGAAAAAGAATTAATAGCACACCCCGACGTCCAGAGAAACGAAAGAACGATGCTTGCATAGAAGTGCAAGCTGAAAAACGAGCTAAAAAGCAAGGTGAGAAACAAGCTGAAAAGCAACCTGAAAAATGACCCTAAAAGCGGAAGCATGAAGCTGGTACATCTGAACAACCAGAAAAACGTAGAAAGTCGGCGAGGCTTGCAGGGTTACAAGAAGAGCTGAAGAAACCCCGGGCTCGCACGAGCCAAGCAATGGAGGTCGTAGATGAGCAGTCTGCGGAGACAAATACAGAGGAAGAAAGCAACAAAGATGTAGAGCAGTCTGCAGGGACAGAAGCAGAGGAAGGAAACATCAAAGAAATAGAGCAGTCTGCCGAGGTAGAAACAGAAGAGGAAGACGTCAAAGGGGAATAACTGTCAGTAGAAACAGAAATGGAAGAAGAAGACGTCGAAGGAAAAGAGCAGTCTGCAAAGGCAGAAACTGAAGAAGAAGAAGAAAAGGCAGAGCAATCTACGGGAGGAGAAGAAGAACAGGATGAGCAGACTGAAGAGGAAGGAGACGAGAAAGAAGAAATTGAGCGGCCCGAGTAGGAGGAAAGAATGGAACAGTAGGGAGGAAGCCCAGTACAGGATCCGATAGGGGAAGATGAATTGGCCAACATTCTGGCCAATATGGGCGAATATGGCCAACCCCTGAGTCCATCCAACCTCCAGGCCGAAGAAGAAACTCAGGAGAAAGATGGACCCAAGGAAGTGCATGCAGAAGAAGTAGAAGTAGAAAATTCACCCGTTCATGATGAGAAAGCAACGTAAAATGTCAAGCAGGAACAACCCGTTCCTAATCAAAAGGCACCAGAGGAAGTCCAGAGGAAATAAGGGTAGAAGAGGAATTGGCCCAAGAAACAACAGAGCCAAGCAAGGTTCTTACCCCGGAACAGCCACCTCAAAAAGAAAATCAGGAAATTAGCCACAGTCCAACCCACAACAAACAAACTACTGTTCTTTCTGAGAACTTGATGGAAATAAGGAAATTACAAAAGGGAAAGGGGACATTGCTGAACGTAATAGTCAGGCTTCACCAACAGATTAGGATTCTAAAAGCAAGGCAAAGAGGGGAAGGGACCTCAAGAAGAAAAGGGTCGGCCACACCAATAAGACCCCGTAAGAATAGAAGGCGGAGGACCAGAAGTGATCCCACTACTCAAAACCCTGACAGAAGCCAAATTTCTATTCCTAATGAAGCAGAAAGACAAACTGTTGTTCCAATTGAAACAAGAGAACGAACTGCTGTTCCATTTGAAAAGGAACAATAGTGGGTTGGAGTTCGTGTTAAAATTGAAAAATATGATAAGATGGTTCAAACGGAGGCACCACCTTCGAGAGTAATAAGGGTTATGAATTCAAAGCAGTGTAATAAGAAAGTCCAAGTAGAGCTCCCGGCCTCCACGGATGCATGGAAAAAGGACCCAGAAACAAGAACCCTTCACCATCATTTGAGGTAGACCCAGCAAGAAGAAGAAAAGCTCAGGGAGCAAACGGTCGCCCATGAAAAATATGAGGAATTACAGCAGCAGTTAAGGAACATCAACCTGTCTGAAAGCCAAGACTTCAAAGGACGGCGAAAGGAACAAGAGAAAGTTTCCAAGGTAACCCATAGATTAGATGTAGTTAATAAATAAATGGATACCTTGTGTGCTCTATACAATGATGTCCTATCATGTAGAGTCCCTGCCAAAAACTATGCTCTGTTTCTAATGGAAAGGTACTTACAATTGAAAATTAAGGCTGTTAGGGCAAGTGCTCCTATAGAAATTAACACTGTAAATGATTTTATAAATTGCTATAAGCATTATGGGGTAAAAGTACAAAGGTTATTGTGTGAATTTTAGTTGCATAACCTTGTACTAGAACAAAAGACCGAGCTGAACCCTGGCTCTTTTGTTGGAGATATTCAATTACAAGCATTCATTTCATTTGCAATCAATCAAATTAAATGGCTTAAAGCCTACAATGCATTTCAGAGACAAGAAAACGGATTAGATCTATGGGTAAGAGCTGAGCCTAGAGACCCATAATAGTTATGGAGAAGTCATAGAAATCTCATGAGGACTCTGGGGGTGATTGAAGCATTAGGACCCATGCATGAAGCAATCATTCGACAAGGGTTTGAATTCTTTGTTTCTATTAAAGACCCTGCCATTGAAGCAACTAAATTTCGATATCGAGTATCTAATCCGAACATTCAGCTCAGAAAGCCATTTAAGTATGAAAATTTCAAGCTTACTACTAACCGATTCCCCCTCTATGGCAAACTTGTTTTGAGGGCAGGGCCATCCTGGTTAGGATATAGGTTCTGGAGTCCAATCATTTGGCATCCTACACCCAGATACCAAGCCCTATATGAGATTCCTGAGGGCCAGACAAGCCATTTCTTTGATCATCTAGTTTCGCATCATGGGTGTAGGCCCCCACACGAGATTCCATCTCCAGCCTACTCCCTCACCGCTCTGCATGTCAACTACAATGTTTTCATGAGGCCATGAAAAACGGTAAGCTGGGGGTTGTGTGGAGTACCAAGGAAGGTATGTTTTGATGGTCATTTTGGTATCTTTTCATTAGAACTCAAAATCCTTTTGCATGGGAAATTTAGATTATGATAAGGATTTATAACGAAACACGAGAAATTGATGAGAAACACTGACAATGGTCATATCTATGTGCAGGAGGGAGGAAAAACGGAAGGTGGCCATTCTAAAGGCAAAAACAAGGATGAGCTAACTGTTGTCCCTTTGATGGGAGACTGGAAGAAAAATAGATCAAAACGGATCAACCCAAGAAAGGACGTGGAGATACCAGCACGAAGCAGAAAAGGAAAGAAGTAACGCAGTATTAATGATTCTGCAAATCCCTCAGGATCTTAGATCCTGACGAATCGCTATTTTATCTATTTTCTGTATCTAAATGTCTCCACCATCTTCCATATAAAAGGGATAGCACTTTTGGCTACAATGGGGAATCTTTTATGTAACTTCTTTTAAGAAAAGATCAGGACTACGATCTTTATGTTCTGTTGAAGACTTGAGTTCCTGTAATTTTATTGCATACCTTAATACAAACTTGTTCACTCTTTTATCTTTGAGCCTGGATCTATCTTAAGCGATGTACCCCTGGAGGCTAAGGACCCGACCCTGGAGGACACTTGCTCTTGTACCATTATGCATGGTTTCCGTGTGCTTTGTTCAATAGACGTAATCTGGTATTCTGCTGTGTTTCAATAATATTCTATTACATGCTCTGTTATGATTAACTCATCTCGTGTTCCTGAACTTTATATTGATGCAGTGTCATTTTATCAATCCTTTAAGTATTGATTAATCTTTACAGGACACTGTCACTCTATTCCAGAGTTCATCACGATTGTGTTTAGTATTATAACAAGTTATCTAGAAAGGTCTGTTTTCACATGATTATGGAATGTTACTGTTCTTCATCGTGAGACGCAATCGTATGCGTTTATCCAAATTAATAACAGAAGTAGATTGAGTATTTTGTGTTTCTAAGGTTTTGATTGATAGTGTTGTTCCAACATATGTGTACATATTTTAAGACTGAAGGATTGATGATTTGATTAGAGTGAAAAAATAGAATTGCAGCTTAAGGAACTTGGTTATTGCTTATTTTGACTGTTGTTCTATTTCTGAATTATTGTCTGTTCCATTTCAATTGTTGTTCCAATTCTAGATTGCTAATTTGTTGTTTCTTAAGGACAGTGTCAGGCTGTAGTGAGCCCCAACATCTGCTAATTAGCTCCCAGACCTCTGATCTACTCCTATCAGCTATGAAAGGGATGTGTTATTACTACCAAGCCCTTGGCTGATGTGATGTTCTCTTTCATTGTTATTTCCTTTACTTGTTGTTTCATTTCTATTCATTAAGAACGGTCTCAGGCTGTAGTGAGCCCCAGCATCTGCTAATTAGCTCCCAGACCTTTGATCTGTTCTCATCAGTTATGGAAAGGATGGGTTATTGCTACCGAACCTTTGGCTGATGTAATACTTGGTGTGATTTGGTCTTTTGAAGTAGTTAAGTTGTAGACTTGCATTAATTTACTTTCGTAGCTTTTAAATAGTTGTACTACAAGCATTACTCTGGCAAGTGCTAAGCCTCAGACTGAGACACTCTTTGAAATAACCAGATGTTCCTGGATTGACATATTAATGTGACGTAACTAGAGGTGAAAGAGACCCTTTTTATAGCTCTACAATAGCTACCCGTCTTAGTGGGACTAGCAGCTCTGAATGAACACTAGATTTTCTGATAACAAAGGGTACTATGTGTGAGAGTGTTAGAATCAGACACACCCATCATGTGAATGCTGCAGCTAGTTTGACCACACTATAGAAGAATGTTTGGTGCTAATAGATAAAATGTAGGAGAAAAAGGTGTAGCCTCAACAACCTATGTAGAACTTACAAATTATCAGAGCTGAGTCTCGCTAAGAGGATCAGAGCATGAATATAGTCTTGAGAATCAAGGCCCTAGAAAAGGAAGTTGGTTTTGATCTGGAGTCCGTGAAGGAAACATTTATGGAGGCCAAGAAAATATTCGTTGAGGCATCCACCTCAGGAAGTTAGGAAAACATGCAAGACACTAGCATAGCTGCAGAGGTCGATCCTTCTATGCTTACCATGTTCTTGGAGACCTACATGAAACTCTTGCATGACAACAAAGTTATGAAAGGCCTGCAGGAGTTAATGAAAAATGTGCTAGCAAAGAGAACATCCTTGATTCATATCGCTAGTTAGAAAAATTAGCAAACATAAGGCTAGGACGGGGCTCAAGATGAGGCTCATCAAGAAAATAGGATATTATGAGATGGACCAAGCAATTTTGGACCTCGGGTCTCATATGAACATTTTGCTAAAACAAACATGGGAAAGAATGGGGAGACCTGCGTTGCAATGGTCTTCAATTTAGCTCAGAATGGGGAGACTTGTGCTACAATGGTCTATGATTTAGCTCATAATGGGGAGACCTGTGATGCAGCGATCTCTAATTTAGCTTCGGGTTGTAGTGCCATTGGACCCTACAAAAGGAGCATGCTACACTGAACCAGTCTACGAATATGAATAAAGTGAGGATGAACTAGATCAGATCTACAAAATAAAAAAATGAGATGAATATTGTATCAATCCAATGGAATATGGGAGGATTGCATGGGACCAGGAGAGTTCCTATAACTTTTATTCAGATGAAGAGTTGGAACATTGGTAGAATTGTTTGTATGAAGTATCCATGTTGCAATGAAATATGATGGCAAAATCGATGCATTGTGTTTTGTCAGAGGTAAGGAGAGATTACCTTATTATGATGGTTTAACTAATCTGGATAAGTTTTTGGATGAATTTGAGTGAGAATTCCCTGAGGATCATCGCTTCCAAGCATTAGATTTGGCATTGCATGGTACGGCCCCACAATGGTGGGGTATGCACAAGGATATCTTTGATGAATGATGGGACTACAGAAGGATGATGAGTTTATGGTTTGGGCACCCCAACACTAGAATGATTGAGAAATATAGTGGGAAGGATGATATGCATGATCACCTACAAAAATGGACTAAAGCATGGGGGACAAATTGCAGCCAGAGTGGGTACACTTATTTTTCCATACTTTGCATACAATTCCCACGAAATGGTATTTGGAAATGGAGCTCTGCCATGGTACCACAGAGTGGGATATATTGAGGGAAGGGTTCTTGTTAACCTTCAATTCTAAATATGGCTTCATGAGTATCGATGAAGCACTACAGGAGATTAGTTATCTTTAGAATGTTGCAAGAATCGATAGAGTGGGTCCAACCAGATTCGAGAACGCAACTGCACCATGCACTGGAATGCTATAATGTGACCGCTAAAGAGGAGGATGAAGATCCGAGAAACATTAATATTCTAGAGGCAGAAGGGCATCGCAAATTCGAGGTCCCACAAATAGATAACCCAAATATTAGTTTCTTGTTGAGTAAAAAGAACGTAAACATTGGTAGTGAAGTAGAACTAAAGTTTACAAATATCAAAGATTATTGGGATGATACTATTGTGGATAAAGTTGCTGAGTTACTCTGCGAATATCAAGATCTTTTCCCTACCAAGTTTTTGGTTTTGAAGGGCATAGTAGGAGATTTAGGAATGATGAAAATCACTATGAAACCAAGCATGAAGCCTGTTAAATAGAGTTTGTATTGCCTTAAACCTAAATATAAGAAAAATGTTCGTTTAGACTTGGATAAGACAATGAAAGTAGGCATCATAGAACTAGTTGAAGAATTTGATTTGGTGAGCCCAATGGTTGTTCAGTAGAGGAAGAAGAAGGGTGAGATAAGGATTTGCATAGATTTGTGAAAGCTTAATGATGCCTGTGTCCATGATCCATTCTCGATGTCACTCACCCATGAAGTATTACACAATGTTGGAGGGCAAGAGGCCTACTTGTTCACTGATGGGTTTTCAGGGTATCATCAAATTAAGATCGCACCTTAGGATAGGTGTAAAATGACCTTCATGACAAAGTGGGATTGTTTCCAATATGCTATGTTCCATTTGGACTAATAAAACATCATGTAGAAAGTTTGCGCTTGTTGTTGGATACGTGTCATAGATTCCAAATCGCGCTGAGCCTGATGAATTGCATCTTTTGTGTTCCCTTTGGAGTCTTGCTAGGTCACGTAGTTTGCAAGCAAGGGCTGATGGTGGACCCTACCAATATTGCGTGGACGCTGAGTCTGGAGGCCCGGAGAAATGTTAAGAAGTTGCCTGTGACGCTGGGACATACAGGATATTATAGAAAATTTGTCAAAGCATATGCTCAAATTACCACGCCTATGGAGAAACTATTGGATAAGGATGCGACCTTCTGTTGGAATGAAGAATGTCAGCGCAACTTAGATATATTGAAAGAAAACATGGATATTGTGCTGATCTTGGTATTGCCAGATTGGAAGAAGGAATTTCATGTACATGTCGATGACTCTTGCATTGCATTGGGTGCAGTGTTAACACAAGCTTGTAAATGAAAAATGGACCATCCTATAGCCATTGCAAGTAGGAAATTATTAAAGGTTGAGAAGAATTACTCAACAACTAGGTGTGAAGGATTGGCCATGGTGTACACACTAGAGAAATTTAGGCACTATCTATTAGGAGGGCATTTTAGAATGTACAAATATCATTCTGGTTTGAAATACCTGGTCAATAGGCCTGTGTTGGGGGGATGGTCTACAGATGGTTTCTATTATTCTAAAATATGACTTTGAAGTAATTGCGAAGCCAATGAGGTTAAATGCAGGACCTGACCATCTATCACGGATCAAAACAGAGGATAAGCCCAATAATCTAGAGGAAGGGTTGCCAGATGTGTAGCTCTTCATGGTGCGCATAGTGGATAATCATTTTGTAGATATTATCCACTTTTTGTCTACGAGGATGGCACCAAAGGGGTATACAAGTCAACAAAAGAAGGAACTCATGGTGTGTGGTAGAATATTTAATGATTGCGGGACATTTGTATAAGATGTCTGTTGATGAAATACTGCGAAGATATGTGCCGGATTTTTAGAGAGATAGAATTCTCGATATATCACAAAGCTACTTGGGTATATCCCTGTGGAAAAGGGAAAGGAAAACATCACTAAGGACTGATACTCAGAAAACTTCACCATTCCATGCCCCTGCTACCTGAGCAGGTGCCTTTTGAAGTTCCGCAGCTCACCCGAGTCCCACTATTCATGATGGAGGATTGGGACCTCGCAGATCATGCTAAGTTGCCACACTTAGCGAAGGATAAATACATGAAGAGAGTTTATTATGAGGTAATAGGTGTTACTATGCTGGAAATGGAGGAATAGGTCTGTGGTGTCGAGCAATCAGGATTGCTCAACTTGCTATGGGTGCCACATTACCACCGCACCCCCACTAACATAATTTTTATACACTCGTTTCTTACATTGGTGCACAATGGGTGCTTATGACTAGGAGGGCCTATACCCATCGCATATATTCTCATTCACATAATTACACATGGGCCGTATGAAGGTCTGAACCTGACCAAGGAGTTTGGTAGAAAGACGAGGGGGAAGGAGCTTTTAGAAAGAATGATGAAAGGTTACGAGCTCGTAAAGAAGTTGCATGGGTACTTATTCTTATCTATGTCAGACCCCTCAGTTCAATTGGCCACAGAGATATTGGAAGGAAAGGTGATGAGGAAATGTCGTGCAGATGAAGTTCTAGTTCCCATAGTGTCCCTAGCTTCACAATGTGTGAAGGGCATGCAACTCAACTGGTGCAAGTACCTGTGGTAGGAATTCCTCACAAATTGTAGTGAGGCCCGAGATTAAACAAATCCATTTCATTATGCTCGGTTATTGTTGTTTATTATGTTGGTTGCCTGCAAATTTTCGGAGGATATCCAGGTTCCTCCACTTGAAGAAGGATTGCCGAAGGTAGTGTACTTCACTCCTTATGGGCTATAAAGGACCCCATGCGGATCATAGAGATGAAAATATTTTGGGTCCTAATGGAATCGAGTCTCCACATGGAAATTAACCAATGTCCAAGCTTGTCCCGAACCTTGTACACGTAGCTGTCAGCCTACGCAACCTTCAAGGTTGACTTCCACAAGGTGTATATCCAAGCATGGAAGGATCCAACATAGAAGTGGGATGACTTGCAACATTTGGTAATAGAGACAAATGTGTAGGAGGAAGTAGCGTGATGGCTAGAAGAATGGTGAGCCCCTTTAGATCTAGTTGTTGGGCCAAGAACGGGTGAGGAGAGTTCTTCAACAAAGAAAAGGAAGGATGTAGCTAAGAAGGTTGTGCAAAACATGGCTGCACAGAAAAAGAAGGATGCTACAGAGAAGGCTCGGGTTGATAAGGAATAGGTTGCCAAGGAGAAGGCATAATAGGAGTAGCGTGAGGTCCAGAGAGGTGACAAGTCAACCTTGCTAGAAACAAAAATGTAAGAACTTACAGGATAAGGCAACGGAGGTGAGGAAGAGTACCGCACCCCCTTTATTATGAAAAGGCATGAACTTGAGCATCAAGGTGGATTACAAAAGATGAAGAAAGCCCAAAAAACATAGGTTGATCCCACGGTGCTCATAGAAAGCGATCTAGATGAGATTGGTGATAAAGTCAAGGACGCCACAATAAAAGTGTTGCAAAATTTGGAATAGTAGTACATGTAAACATTGGGAGGAGTTTAGAAGGATCTCCAAGAGTTCAACTCCAAGAAACCAAGATCCAAGCAAATGTCAAGAAAGTGAGCGGTGCACAAGGCCATTTGGCATGGGATAAAAGTACATGTGTTGAAATGGTTCCGTGCCGCAGGATGTGTGAGTCTTCCCTTTGATTGCATGTTTAGTCTACGCTGACTCCAAGGGACAATGTACCCTCCTTGATAAATTCCAAATATGGGCCTAAACCTTGTAACAGTATCACTAGAGTCATTTCATGCATTACTAAAGGGAGTCATGGAAGAGCCTCGCATGAAGGAACAACGAGCACTCAATGTTGTTAGCGAAATTAAAGTCAATAATCAAAAGCTCTTTTTTGAAGAGACGCAGGTTCCCGAGGAGAAGGAGACACTCTAGTCGAATAGTTCATTACTGGAGTTAGCAATCACAGAGGCATGCAAAACAGTGCCTGGGCTTCATATTCCTACGGACACAAAACCAGAAGCAAATATAAAAAAACTAGATGCTGGTGTGCACGAGCAAAAAGCTAAGGTTAACCGAGTTTAGTTTGAACTCAACATGAAGATTACTGAGATGTAATTAAAGTTTCATCCCACGACTCTGCTGGAGTTTGTGAAGCAGTGTGGAGCCATAATCAAGGAAGGAATCGCCACTCTTGATGCCACAGTTTCAGTCTACACAACAATATTTGAGTAAGCAATGGAGCTCATCACCAATTTGCAGGAAGATCCAAACCTAAAAAAGCTAAATACAGAGATCAGGGAGCTGCAGTGGTAGTGTGACGAATTTAGGGCAATGATGCACTGCATCACACCAGTTCAGCTCCTTGAAAAATTACAGGAGGGGAAGCAACTCCTAGCATAGGTAGAGGCAACACAGAAGAAGAAGGCCTTGCTTAAGGCCAGGTTGTAGCCTTGGTTAGAGGAGGCTTATTGGGTCACGACCACTATTCAAGATAATCTAAAGGGCTTGCAGTAGATGTAACAGACAATGAGGCTAGCCGCAGAAGGACTAGCTACAAAGAAGTTAGTTGAGGAGGTGAAGCAGGCCACCACCCATAGCAGTGTTGAAGTTGTCACAATTCAGGTGGAGCTGGGGGCTCTTGGAAACAATATCGCATCACCATCTAAGTGACTTGAGCATGAGTCACGGTCCTTTTTTTCGGGGCCTATTGGGATGAGGTCCCCAAGGTCAGTTTGGGGTTAAAATAACCCAGGTTTTGATGTATATTTTGTAATTAATGTAAAGTCTGCATGAGTTGTGGATGCAGGGCACGTAGATCATTAGGACTCAAAGGGGTTTTAGCCCCTTTTTAATGTAATGTTTGAGTCAACTTTGATAACCACCCATGGTCTGCGGACCATGGGATTGTATGAAAAGGGCTATGCATAGGTGTGTCTTAGAGAGTGTGTGTGGATAATCATGGATGTAATGTGTCAATAGGTGTAAGTGTGGGTCACATAGGGGAAGAAAGGATCTGTAGTTGAGTGTGAAGAGGCCTACATAGAGTCTGTAGCTGAGTGCACTGACCCCTACAGCTGAGTGCACATGGTAGTTTTGAGTCTGTAAGCCAAAATTGAAGACCAATAAAGAAGATTATTGAATAATTCATGTGTATATATGTTATCTCTATTTACTTCTACTTACTATATAATATGTGGATGAATAATGTGTTTATGAAATATTTATCTAATGATGCATGATTCTCTTAAATAAGTCTTAATGGACATATGTAATGCATGTTAAGTACTTTCGCAAATACTGTGATGAATTCTGTTATGTTTACTGAACACCTTAAGTAGATTTGCGTGAAAACTAATTTAGGATTGTTCTCTAATGCACGTAAGTGAATAAATCAATTTTTAAGGGTTCACAAAGGCTGATCGTAGACCTTCGCAAAGGTATCAATGCTATTTTAGTAGAGATGTACTACCAAGCCCTAAGGGCTTATTGATCTACTCGAAGGAAGATTTGAGGAGATGAAAGACATCACACTTATCTCTGGATGCAGAAACATGATTCTTGCATCCCCCATACTACTTCGGGTGGGACTGCAGCCTACGATATGCGGGTTTTGAGGAAAGGTCTAGTAGTGTAGGGATTTGCTGGTTGGCGTAACTAACTCTGAACCTGGGAAAGGACCCCCTAAGACAACAAAAAGGTAGAGATCATTCATATCAAGTCTTCCTAAATGTATTAATAGTAATTTATAAATGTAGTAACAGTAATTTGTAGATTCCTTTCATATCAGGTCATCCAAGATATGGTAACCATGGTTATGCATTTCTTCCTTTTATAATGTACATGTTTGCTACATCATAATAATAGGAGAGTTACATCATAATAACAATTTTATATAAGCAACAATATTAGTTATGAAGCACAACCATAATTGTTGTAAAGTAGTTGTTCCCTGATATAAATTAAACATTAAATAACATAATGTGACCAGAGGGTAGAGTATATTTTCTCAACCTTAAGTTGTTAAATTACTTTGATATGATTGAAAAGCTATGATGTGTATTTACATAGTTCAAAGTTCAAATGTATTGTCTTGAGCCAAAATGGAGAACAAATTTTGTTGTTTATGCATCTACATAGTGTATATATTCACACATTTATTTTTAGTTACATTTACTATAATGTATTACATTTCATTCTGATACACGTAGTATATTTTCCTAAATATATATATTTAATGAGTATGCATTTTTCACTTTATATTAGTAATTTTTTATTACTACGCACTTTTTACTTTTTATTAGTAATTGTTTTTAGGTTGCAATGACTATAATAATTGTTTTTTTTTTTTTCAATTAGTATGACACAAATTGATAATAGCCACTTTCTAGAACATAATTTCATATTCTTCACCCATATCTTAGGTTGAAACATATATTTTAGAAGTAATTTTTGTTAAATAAAGTAATGGTAGTATTCAGTCTACAAATATTTCTCTAAGATTAAAAGTTTCCGTACATGGCCTCTCAAAGCTAGGTCATTATTATGACCACAATCTTTCTAATGCTTTATGACATATGCGGTTTCACTATCTGATACCTTCAAAATGGTTGCTAGCGTCATATTCATAACCATGCAATTTTTCACCTCATTCTCATTCAATTTGTCCTCTTAGATATTACTCTCTATACAATAAGAATTTCCATACTATCATGCTACTTTGGAAGGCACACATCCACTTGGAATTTTTCTTCGGCTATAAAATTTCTTTGTATAACCAAGTTTATGGTGCTGAAAATGACACAAAAGAGTTAGTTATGTTGAAGAATGCACCAAGAAATTCTCAATTTGGTTTTTCCTTTTTTTAAATTGAGAAAATTCGAAATTCCACATCAACAGACAACTTCGAGCAATTAACTGAGGTGACGTTGCTCTTGTCACTTAGTTAAGAGAACTCAATTGAAATTAATAAGTTGAAGTTTAGTTTGCATGTGCCAATTCCTATTTCATTGGTGTCTAGCTCAGTTAATTTCAGTTAAGGGCATGAAGTTTAGTTATATGTAGTGATTCCTAAATTTTAAGAGACTAGGTTGGGTCAATTTCAAGAAGAAGCAAAAATTGAATAAGTTTAGGTCATAGCTTCTCAAAGAGAAAAAAGATAGGTTATGCACTTATAGATTTAGCTTAGTTGAGTAAAGAAATTGTTATACATCTCTACTCATCATTTTAATCCAAGAAAAAATTGGGGTTTTTAGCAAATTCATCTCCTTGGGAATGATAGAGTGTGCATGTGTGGTATTTCTTATTGCATGTTTGATATTTTTGTTCTAAATTGTGAATTAACTTCCACAAAAAAATAGAGTATGTTTGTGTATTGCTATTTTGAGTAACAATTCAAGAGCAGTTGTAAATCTACATTATAATTTCTACATGGTATCAGAGCATGGTTCACATTAGAACCAACCCTTGAAGTCCTCATGTATAATGATCATTTAATATCTAATGATTTGTTAGGAGTCATACTTATGGAGGTCAAATTCAGGGAATATCCACAATACCCTATATGTGGACTTCTTAATTGAGTTAGAAGGCTTCTAGTGGGTAGATAAGTGAGCTAATTTTTAGTGACACAAAATGGAGCTATGATCATTGATCTTCGTGTATTGAGGAACAAATATATTTACCACATGGACATTGAGACTCGGATGGAGTCTTGTTTCAGATGGAACACCGCTCTGGAAGCTAGTACTTCAAGATCTAGGGAGATCAAACTCATTATTGTAGTAGTTGCAGCAACATTGCAGACACATCGACAAAGAATTATTAGACGTAGTGTGGAAGTAGCAACAAAGTACAAAAAACAATAGTATGAGTAGATAATAGTTCACTTTGCATGAAGCTATACCTCCATGAGTGAGGTGGGGTGATATAGATATTTAGTCTCAGAGTTGCAAAAATTTGGGTAGGGTCCATTGAGGCATTCTCCTCATGAATCATTACCTTGACACAAGGGCACACAGCATTCAGTAGCAGGAGGATCAATGCCAATCAGATAGAGAGAAGTGCAAAGGAGTGTTCATATGAGAGTAGGAGGCTCAGTAGGAAAGTTAGTAGGAACACAATTTTCCCAGTATACAGTTTCAAACGAAGTTGACTTAGTGTTGTTTTTATGCTTCTCAAGTGCAGATGATGTAGTAACAACAACAATAGTGAGATGTGTTGCATGCAGTACATTGTACAAGTGCAGGATACAGGTGTTTGATAATCTATCTCTTGTGGAGAGGGAGTGTTGAAAAATGTAACAAGAAATTCTCAATCTGATTTTTCCTTAATTAAATTGAGGAAGTTCGAAACTCCACATCATCAGACAACTTGGAGAAGTTAACTGAGGTGACATGGCTCTTATCACTCAGTTAAGAACAATCAATTCGGGTTAGTGAGTTGAATTTCAATTGTCATGTGTTGATTCCTATTTTTTAGGAGTCTAACTTAGCTAATTCGAGTTAAGAGCATGAAGCTCAATTGTATGTAGTGATTCATAAATTTTAGGATCCTAGGTTGAGTTGATTTAAGTTGTAATCACTTAAAATAGTTCATTCTATTAATAGAACTAGTTGTGGTTAGTTAAGTAGTGGGACATCAATCTAAACGGATGATCACTGAGTTAACTATTCAATCAACCCAAAACAACTAGGGATGGAGAGAATTCATGTTCCAAAACTGTGTTGAATATTCCAAGATAGTGTACAATTAATTATATACTAGATTGAGTGCATAGTTCATTGTATTGGTCAGGTGAACAACCCTAAGGAATTACACAAAGTGTTTGGAGGAAATTCCTATATAACATGGGTCTATTACCTCAAGGATGCAAGGAAATAGGGGCTCAAGAAGAGGAAGAAATTGACTAAGTCTGGGTCAGAGCTTCTTAGTGAGTAGAGAGATAGATTATGCACTTGCGGGTTGATCTCAGTTGAGAAAAGAAATTGTAATACATATTTATTCATCAAATTAGTGAAAACATATATTCGGGTTTTAGCATATTTACTTCCCCAAAAAAATATTGTGTGCATGTTTGTTATTTCATATTGCATGTCTCATATTTTTGTTCTAAATTGTGAATTAACTTCTACAGAGAAGTAGAGTAGGCTTATTTCTTCTGAGTTTGATTCAAACTTCTTGAGAGGTTGCAAATCTACACCATAATTTCTGTAAGTTAGACACATAATAATAGTTTCTTGAAAAAATAGAAACCAATGTCGCCAAAAAAATTCCATTGCAATGTGTAATTGACTTCTGCAAGAATCTAGTAGTTCACATCAAACTTACAGTGATTAAAATACAATTTATTTCCCTTCAATTAAATTTCCCCACTTTGAATAAAATTTCAATCCTGAATAAACAAATTGTTATATAGAACCTACGACTGCTGACAAAAGTATATTCTGTAGGCCTAGTGGTCCATTCTAGGATAGCAAAAGTAAAATACTATAAAGTTTTCCTTAGAATAATTGAAGAATGGAAATATGATTACTTGTGACTCATCTCAACCTTTCTCTCATCTTTGTGTTGTATTAGCTACAACCATAGTCCAAATTTTTTGCTCGCATGCATTTTTTGGAGCTGACTTCAGAACCTGCGATCAATTATCGTTGGTCGCTTTTCTTGGTAAGATTATGATTTAGAGCTCCCCTCCTTGATCTTAAGAGTTGTTCTTGTTCTCATATTGATGTAGCATGTGTCATATTTGCGCATAGGGGTTGTTATTTTTCATGTAAAGGGAATGTTGAGTTGCTTCAAAGGAATTGTGTGTGTTGAGTGGTTGTTATCACATCGACATGTTTCACGCTCACCTCACGCACTCATTCCATGAAGGTTGTTCCATCAAGAAAAGTATGTCTTGTGTATACTAGATGGTATACGTTGTGTCACTAAGTGTTTGTGTGCGATCAAAGTCAAGTCCTATAAATGTTTGCATATCTTTATTGATCTCACACTTAGCCATTTTCCCAAGCAATCTATCCTCATCCAGATTTTGTGAACTATGTGCTTTGTTTCTGTAACCATCAAGATTCCTCCATTACCTACTGAAACCCCACAGTGTACAGAGACACCAACCTCCCTTTCCTACTAAAAGCTCACAGCCTGTAGAGGTCCAAACCAACACTACTCTCCAGATATGTGTAGGGCAGTCCAACTGCACTGCACTAAAAAATTACGTAGAGGTGTCCTCCAAGGACCCCTATATCGTAGCAGTTGCCTCAGCCTCAAAACTACGCGATTTTGTCCAAGCTGCCCTATCTTTATTGCATGCAGAAATTGCACAAACGAGCCTCCTAGGGCCACATTCCAGTAGCAGTCACTATCTACTAAAACTGTGCAGATCTACCTCTTAGTGACTATAGGAAATGGTGACATGGTGAAATCACTTCAAAGGAGTTGAGGAGAAGGACCAAGGAACCAAATAATCGAAAAGATCACGACCACATGCAAAGTTAGTCGGATGCATGATCATCCTTAGGGCAAGTATGGTACATAAAGAACATCTTGTGAAGTACACATCTTAGTTGAGTTTGTTTCACTACTTGTCATTGTCATATCATCCTAACCTCAGTAACATGAATATGCGCAAACACGCAAAACACATTTCATGTGTTTCTTCTACATGTCTTGCTTCCTTTTCACTTGTCTAACCAACTATCGTCTTCTGTATTTTGATTGCTATGTCATGCTTGCGAGCTCGTCCTGGTAATGTTGAAGGTGATGTTTGAGTTGTTATTGCCATGTACACATCTATCACACTCATACATAATGTTGTATGCACTATCACGCAAGCGTCATCATGGTCATTCCGTGGTGCATCACAAGCATAACGCTTATCACTTGCACCATTGGTTAGTCAAACTAAGTATATGTTGTCTTGATAGTTTAAGTTTTCTTGTCGTCAAGTCATGTTGAGTGTGTGTTCACAATTTCATATATGCACAAGTTTAGTCACTCACACACTTAGTCATTTTGCTGAAATTATGACGATTGGATCACCCTCCAACAATCAGACCCTCATTGAGCTACATTGCATAGTGTTAGCACTTAGTGAACCTGTAATGTTGCCTAGAATTGCATAGAGCTTGAGGATGTATCCTAGGATCTTGCACTACACAATCCTCCAATTGACTGAACCGACTATTACCTAGAACAATGTGGAAGTTCCTCGACAAGCCATCTAAATCTGAATTGCCCACATGAAAATCAACCAACCATCCTATTGGTCAACCAAAGAGTTTGATCAGGTACTCACCTCAGGAATCACTACCTTAAAAAATTATACAAACGCTGCAGACCTTGCCCACTCCACATACTGAGGAAATTGCATGAAAATGTCGGACAGACACCTAGCATCTGTTCTTGTCTCCCTCCAAAAAATGCATATTTTTTCCAGCTAGCTACCTAGAGAGTTGCCTGGATCCTCACATAAAAAAAATCATAATTTTTTCTCCTGCAATCCCATAGCCGACTACCAACTGCCTTTAGGAATTGCATAGCTTTTGCTACCAAGCCTCATGCATCCCGCAACCATATCCCTCTAGAAAGTGTGCGGTTTTTTCTACCATGGACATCTACTGCCCGCACTTCTTCCCTCTAGAAATTGAACATATTTGCCCTCCAATCGAACTAGATCTTATGGACAATCAATATTGATTAGGATTGTCCATCATAGTCCCCTGGTGACCTCTGCACAATTTTCACAAACAATTCCTGAATCTCACACCCAAAATTGAAACTTGCCTCACACATTTTTGTAGCCTTGTGCTCTCTCTTGGTCACGTGTGTCCTGAAGAAAATGACCATGCATCATGTTAAACTACTAGGTTTATTGATTTTATGTCATCTCATCATGATGACTTCAGATACATGTACATGAATAAAAATGACGCGACGATGGATGGGATGAACAAGGAGAGTACATGCGAAAGGACATCTTCATGAATGGATGAACGAGTGATGCATGCAAGGAGATGTGTTTGCAAATGGATGAATAGAGAAGCCAACTATGCATGCAAGGGGATGACTTTGCAAATGGATGACCATGCAAAGATATGTTCATGGATGGATGAACGAACAAACATGCAATGATGTGTTCATGGATGGATGGACCAACAAACATGCGAGGAGATACTTTCGTGAACGGACGAACATGTGAAGCATGCCAAAATATAAAGGAGGAGCATCACACACATGCAACATCAAGAAAACCCAATGACCATCGAGGACTATGCACACCTTTTCATGCAGAGGTGAAGCGGTGATACACCAAGATGACGTGCATCACTCAGTAGCACTGCAACTTGACATGCACACCAATAGCAACATGAACATACTAGAACTCTCATGTGGAATCATGTCATGAGTCATGTCAGCTATATCACTACTATGGGACATATTGCGTAAATCAATGTCATGTAACATGGAATTCCAAGAGGCCCACATGTCATACGAAGGGTCATGTAAAGCTGAAGAGACAAATAAGAGAAACAATCATGAGGGAAGTTGAACAGTCACAAGGGACAATTTTATCCTTGCCTATAAATACCCCCTCATTTGTAAATGAAAAATACTTTTCACCTTGGCTCCTGACACATAGCCTTGAGAGTCTGTAATCTTTTCTTTGAGGAGCAAGCATTGGTTCCAATGCTCCTCGCCATCAAGGTTGCTGACGTAAAGGTGTATCGATGTTTCTTGGAACTTTCACTTAATTGAAAAGGCTGCTAATAGGCCAACCAATTTTCACACATGTGTTGTAACTATTTGTAAGATTAATCTTGTACACTTTTAATACATGTTTCTTTAATTTATGTTAAACAATTGAACTCGTTCAGTTGTTCTAATACATATATTAATGAAAATGTATTGTATAAGTGGTTAGCATTTTCCTTCTCCTGTTGGTTACCTCCCAAGGCATCAAACATAACCTTTCATGTAAACTTGTTATAACGACTGACTCACTCGCGTGGACTATCCCACTGGCTGTTCTACATGTTATCTTCCCTTTTGTGTTGTGACTACCATAGCCGTGTAGATTTCTCCTCCAAATGTTTTGCATGTCCTACTGAGTTGTTTGTCTCTGATAGTGTTGGGAATTTCTCCCTTCCAAATGGAGACTCACTCCCACCCTATCTCTCTGTTGTAAAAGAACCTTGACACAAGTAAGACTAGCACTCACGAGGCATGTGAACCTCATTGTTTGAAGACAAAGAAGACCACTCTCTCATGCTAACAAGAAGGAGATAAGGCATATATCTAAAATAATGGGAACCAGGCCATTGTACTGGATGGGACTCCTACACCAAACTATGTGAGGTCTAGCTGGGAATTCATACTAGGAAGGTTCCCTAATGTTGGTTGATCCAACAACTTCAAAATTTTTGCATTAGAAGGAGGGTTAGATGACAATCTCATTCCTCACAATCTATGTTGAATGTTCACGCATCTATAATGGAGTTTGTTATACTTCACCCTCCGAAATGTCTATCCAATATCTTTCACATCGAGAGGAGGTTCTGGGATGACTTGTCAGAAATCATGCATGGTTCCGAAGGAGAAGTGGCCTGGCCTAAGCACTTAGATTACTTCCATGTGATGATGGAGATAATGGAAGGTTTTAGTGAAACAAAGGCATGTTTGCTGCTCACACACACACTTCATGACCACCCATTGCGATGTTGTAGCATACTACCTCATAAGTTTGTGCACTCATTCGAGAAGTTTAGTGATCTAATTTAATCTATTTTCACCATTTTGATCCTGAAGAACTTGATAAAAAAATTGTTAAAAAAATTCAATGCCTCACATGTATCACATATGGATTCCTTGTAGTGCTTCCGTCTATTCATGTTTGAAGCTCCGAAAAGGAAAATAAAATTCTAGTATCTCGTGGATAGATTTGAATATTTCCTTACCAGATCACTCTGCCTCAAGATGAAGTTGAAGTTCAAATCCCACTCGACATACTTTGGTTATGGATCTGCACAATCAGAAGCAGACATAGGCATTGTCACGGCTGATTGTCCACCTTCCCATCATCAAACAACTCCACCACTACAGAGTGATGTGGGAGAACATGTGCACACGTATGTTCAACTATCACATCCTCCCATTCTCACTACTTTCAATATCTGCATAGATTTGGTTGGGAATCCCCTAAGTTGTGAAACACACTTGTTACCTTAACCTCCAGATCACACTATCTTGTGTTCTTCCTTTGTAGACTCTACACCTACTATGAATGAGGATGAAGCCATCGTTAGAGTTCGTGTTGCACAACCAAGCTACATTGTCATTCATGAAGAGTATGACTGAGCATCTAATCATGAGCCCATGGTGAAGGATGGCCTCCTTCTGTCTACACCTCCTCTGCTTTTTCCTGACATCATTAATGATATTTTTATCTCCAATTTTCCTTGTCTTAATTTATCAATGGATGCATCTCCTTTTAATCATTCGCAGAACAAACCTAATATCATTTCATCATTTGATAGTAGAGAGGAAAAATACATCATTAATAATCCACTTGAGCTTTCATCCTTTTTTTTTATGGAAATGCAAAGGGTGAACATTCTTTCTTCTCGTCTACCCCTCTGTATGATTACTCAAATATGAGGATACTAACAAACATCATGAATTTTGTGATCACTGTTTTCATGATTTCTATACTTCTTCATCTGGTCATGGTGTTGATTCACTCCTTAACATGTCTAAGACAATGGTCTCTGATGATTTGTATATTGATGAAGTGGAAACCTACAGGTTATCGAGGTACTTCAGCCTGAGCTGATGGTTATGTTAGGCCCTCGCTATCCTGAGGTTAGTTCCACTTTTGATCAGAAAATTTGTAAAACACTCGAGGCTCCTCATCACTCTCTGCTTCACATTGAAGATCAATCAAACACCCAAATTCCAATTCCTCCACTTGAAACACATGATCATATTTCTCAAGCTTTGGAGGAATTTTACACAACGAGCATGCTTACAAAGCACAAGTTGTCAGTCTTTATCTTGTTCGCTCATATGTCACAGTATAAAGAGTGTGCATGTTTATCATCTACATGTAGTGTGTTACAACACCATGTTAAGTTCACAAAATCTCTATCTTGTGCATTCACTTTTTTCATTCCTATGGATGTTTCAAAACTTGGATCATGTTGGTATGCATTGTTATATATTTTTTGTTTGTTGGGTCACTTGACTATTCTTCTCCCCAACCATGCCTTCACCAACATGGGCCAGCCAATGCACCGGTGGCTACATTGGAAATATCACTTCATGTGAGTAGGCCCATGCACTATTTAGAATAAGAGTAGGAGTAGTGTTTGTTTCTTTCCGTTGCTTTACTTTTCATTCTGGTATGTATGCTTTCTTGAATGCTTATTTTCTTTGGTTTTATTGCTTGCTTGCTTTTCTTACTTGTTTTTCTTTTGCTTTACTACTACTTTTTTCTCTTTCCTTCTTTGCTTTCTTCTACCTTTAGGTTAGCCTCTTATGAAACTATCTTTGGCTCTCGAGAGAAGCCAAGAAAATCTAAGAAGACATGTACAACTATCAACATTGAGTCTTATGTTGTCCTCTCCCTTTATGAAGAACTTGTTGTCTTTAGACAATGATGCCTTGATGAAAATATGTTCTATTCAAAGTGAGTCTTGGTGAAAACATGATGCTTACACTCTAACTAGAACCACCTACTCTAGTTAGTTGTTTTGGGTAAACCCTTTTCAGCTCAGTTAAGTAGAATAAGTTGAGGGGGAGACCTTAACAAGTATGTTAGAGGTACACATAACATAGTTCTTTGAAGGAACAACCTATTCTACTCTCAATAAGTCAACATCCCTCTTCTACCTCTGTAATAAATAAGTGCCTATGTAAAGTTCTTTAAGAAATGAAAATATGAAAATATGAATAACGAGAAAGAAGAGAAGGGCTTCCTACGCAGAGAGGTGATGCAAGTAACTCTGTCATGGTACTTTCTAGGCTCAATCACAGCATATCGATGCTTGTGCTCCTGTGTGACATTGTCAGGGTACTCTCCAGGCTTGCTGGCAATGGAGCAACACCAAAGATGAAGCTTAAACTCTGACTAGCATATTACTTGTGCAAAAATATACCCCTCATCCCTAATCAAAATAGCTAGGTTGACTTGGGTTTGATTGAGTGCTAACTGATCAAGAGAATGCTATTACTACATATTTCAACCAAGATAGTGTGGAAACCATGATTATCAAAGAATAAAACAATTATTTTCAAAGGGTTAGACTCGCATTTCACAAAACAAGGTCCATATAGAGAGTTGGAGATCTACTAGTGTGTCGCCAAGTGTTGTAGTGGATGCAGCCACCCTCCAAAATTTTTACTTGAATGAAACTTTCGTATCCTACCTTAGATCTTGCAATCGATTATCCTTGGTCGCTTGTTGGTAATTTGATTATTTCAAGCTCCCATTCTTGATCTTAAGAGTTGTCTGTGTTCTCATCTTTATGAAGCATGTGTCATATTTGGACATAGGGTTTGTTGTTTGTCATGCAAAGGAAATGTTGTCTTTATTGAATGAAATTGTGTGCATAGGAGTAGTTGTCATCACATAGACATGTTTCACACTCACCTCATGCACTCATGCCATGAAGGTTGTTGCATCAAGAAAGGTATGTCTTATCTATTCTGGATGGTCTACATTGTGTCACTAAATGTTTGTGTGTGATCACAATTGAGTCCTATAAATTTTTTCTTAAATTTCACTCGTATCACACTCACACATTTTCCAAATAAACTTAGCTTCATCCAGCTTCCTGGAACTATGCGCTTTGCTTATGAAACAATCAGGAGTCCTCCCTTTCATGCTAAAACCCCATAGTGCATAGAGACACTAGCCTCCCTTGCATGCTGAAACCCCATAGTGCTCAGAGACACAAACGTCCCTTACCTACTGAAACCCCACAACCTACAGATCCCCAAACAACAATTCTCTCTAGAAATGGCAGAACAGTGTAGCGGCACTACACTCAAAAATTGTGTAGAGATGTCCTCCTAGGACCCCTATCTCGTAGCAATGTCTTGAGCCTAAAAACTGAGCAATGTTGTCCAATATTCTGTGTACTTCTTGCATGCAGAAATTGTGTAGACATGCCTCCTAGGGCCTCATTTAGGAACCAACCATTATCGTTGAAATTGTGTTGATCTACCTCTCAGTGACTATAGGAAAAGGTGACATGCTGAAATTTCTTTCAAGGAGTTAAGGAGAAGGACCAAGTGTGGTAAGTATGGTAAGTAAAGAACATATTCCGAAGTACAACTCTTATTTGAGTTTTCAGGACTGCTTGTCATTGTCATATCATCCCAACCTTAGTAACATGCATGCGCACAAATGCAAAAGGTCATCTCATATATTTATTCTACATGTCTTGCTTCTTTTTCACATGTCCAACCAACTCTCTTCTTCTGCATGTTGATTGCTATGCCATGCCTGCAACCTCATTTTGGTAATGTTGAAGGTTGTGCTTGAGTTATGTTCGCCATGTACACAACTATCACACTCACACACAATGTTGTATGCACTGTTGCACAAGCGTCATCACATATGTTCAATGATACATTAGAGGTGTTGCACTTGTTGCTCGCACCATCAGTTTGTCACGTTAAGGATATGTTGTCTTGATGGTTTGAGGTTTCTTGTCATCGAGTCATGTTGAGTGTGTGTTCGCAAGGTCGTGTATGGACAAGTTCAGTCATTCACACACTTAGTCTTCTGGCTAAAATTCTAATGACCAGATCACCCTCCAACAGTTGGACCTTTGTTGAGTTGCATTGTTGAGTGTCAACACTCAATGAACATGTATTGTTGCCTAGAATTTTACAGAGGTTGAGGTTGTCTCCTAGGCAGCGAGCACTGTGCAATCTTCGAATCAACTGAATTGACTATCACCTAGAACAATGTATAACCTCCTCAGCAAGCCATCTCAATCTTCATTGCCCACAAGAAAATCAACCAACCGTCCTACTAGTCAACCAGAGAGTTTGACTAAACAATCCCCTCGTGACTCACTGGCCTCAAAAATTGTGTAGAATCTGTAGAGGTTGCCCACATTGTTGACTAAGAAAATTGTGTAGATAGGTTGGAAAGACTCCTAGTGCTCATCCCTATCTCCCACCAAAAGTTCCACAATTTTTCTAGCCAGCTACCGAGACAGGTAGCCGACTGCTGACCCAGAAAACTGTGCAAATTTTATGAGAAAGCCCCTTAATAGCCCAACAACCCACTCAACTCAGAAATTTCACAGAGTTGTTCAACAGGTGAACCACCCACCAATTGCACACATTTTATGTCCAGAAATCTCGTAGCCTGTTGCTAGCTCCTTGAAGGAATTGCGCATTTTTTTCTGCCAAACCTCATGCATCCCACAACCAGCTCCATACAGAAGTTGCATAGTTTTGCTGCTAAGGCGTTCTACTGCCCACACTCTTTCCCTCAAGAAATTTCCCATATCTACCCTCCAACTGAACTAGATCCCACAAGCAGTCACTCCTGATTCGGATTTTCCATCTCAGTCCTCCAGTGACCTACTCGTAATTTTCACCAGCAGTGCCTAAAGCATGCATGCCAACTAGAAACATGCCTCATGCCACCTCATAGCCTTATCCTCTCTCCCAGTCACCTGCATCTAAAAGAAAATGCCATTCGTCATGGTAGACTAGGAGGTTTGTGGATTTGATGTCATCTCATCATGATTGACTACATATACAGGTACATGAAGAAATATGACACGACGACATATGGGATGAACAAGGAGAGTACATGAAAAAGGATGTGTTCATGAACATATGAATGAATTATCCATGCAAGGAGATGTGTTCGTGAATGGACAAACAAACGATGGTTGTGAGGAGTTGTGTTAGTGAATGGATGACCATGTGAAGATGTGTACATGGACATGCGAATGGACCAAAAAGCAAGGATGTCTTTATGGATGGATGGATGAACAAACATGTGAGGAGATATTTTTGTGAATAGACGGACATATCAAGCATGCCAAAATACAAGTGAGGAGAAATGCACATGTGAAACATCAAGCGAATGCAACGACCATCGAGGACTCTGCACACCTTTCCATGCGAAGGGGAAGTTGTGATACACCAAGAGGAAATCCATCACTCAACAACACAATAGCTCAACATGCACACCAGCAACAAAATGAACATATGAGCACTACGAGATGGAGTCATGTCACGAGTCATGTTGGCCATACTGTGTAAATCAATTTAATGTAACATGGAAGTCCAAGAGACCCACATGTCATACGAAGATTCATGTTAGGCTGAAGAGTCAAATAAGACAAATAGTCATCAAGGAAGTCGAATAGTCACAAGGGATAGTTTTACCCTTGGCTATAAATACCCCCTCATTTGCACATTCAAAGGAATTTTCACCTTCGCTCATCCCACATACCATTGAGAGTCTATAATATTTTCTTTGAGGAGAGAGTAGTGGCTCCATCACCCCCCACCATCGGGGTTAGTGATGTAATTATGTACCAATGTGTCTTGGAACTTTCACTTGATTTAGATGTCTCCTAATAGGCCATCACATTTTCACACATGTGTTGTGACTATTTGTAAGATTAATCTTGAACACTTGTAATACATGTTGCTTTAACCTATGTTAAACAACTGGACTCCTTCAGTTGTTCTAATAGATATATTTATGAAAATGTGTTGTATAATTTGTTAACATTTTCCTTCTCATGTTGGTTACCTTCCTAGACATCAGAAGTAAACTTTCACTTAAACTTGTTATAATGACCTTCACACTCGCGTGGACTGTCCCACTAGGTGTTGTATGTGCTATCTTCCCTTGTGTGTTGTGACTACTACATCCATGTGGATTGCTCCTCCAAAATTTGTGCATTTCCTACTATGTTGTCTTTCTCTCACAGAGTTGGGACTTCCTCCGTTCCAAATGGATACTCACTCCCACCCTCTCTCTCTGTTGTGAAATAACCTTGGCACAGGTAACACTAGCAATCACCAGACACACAAACCTCACTATTTGAAGACAAAGAAGACCACTCTCAAGTGCTAACAAGAAATAGATAAAGCATATCTTTAAGATAATGAGAACTAGGCCATTGTAATATATGGGAATCCTACACCAAACAATGTTAGGTCTCATTGGGACTTCATACCTGGGAGATCCCTTGATGTTGGTAGGTACAATACCATCAACACTTAGATTTTAAGCTCCAATCATATCTCTGATCGTTATAATTAGAATTTGCACAAAAAAAGAGGACAAGATAAATATCTATGACATCTATGTAGCATTATCCAATCATTTTTTTCAATGGATCAACATAACATTTAAGCACATGTGCATATGGATAACATAACGCATATAGAAAATTAATATACGCTTTCTATTAAAATGGAAGGGAGAGAGTTTACAACCAAAAGTGGAAGTTAATCATGTAAACATAATCCCAGGTTGACTTTTCCTTCCTTTCCACATTGTACAGCTCAAAGCCACCCTAATTCATGTCAAAGATAACTCCTGGTGATCGAAGCCATAGCATAAGGGTATGATTAATCTCCATAATCCAAACTACCTTGTGTATGGGAATAAATATGAAAGCATGGTAGTTTAGGAATTCTTATCCATTTAGTAATCTAGGCTTGAGATCCGCTCTTGATGGGAGGATGAGCACAAGGGATAAGAGGTGAAAAAATCAAGGTAGGGAAAAGAGGATTTGAAGTTATTTCCAATGTAAATGGTTCTAACAACCCCCAAAAGCCTTTAGAATAGGATTCTTTGGGATTTTTTTTATCTTTCACGAATTTCTAGAATCAGGGAATCCCAAACAAGGGAAAACCTTCTCTAATCATAGCTGGTGTAGAACTCATAAACCTTCAACTAAAAGTAGGTACATTAAGGGCCAAGGTGCGCTGGGATTTAAAAGCATATAAATGAAACAGTGAAGGTCAGAAACTCAGGGACATAAAAGAGTCATGCTTAGGAGTTTGTGTAGGGATGATGATAAGGTGTTCATGGATGACGATGTTTCAATTTCTTAGGCCTATTAACCATATGTGACAAAATGACCTTTAACATATTTCCCCATAAAGCACAAAGTTAGAAATAATGGTTGATGATTTAAGTTCTTTAACTTGTGACAAGTTCAAATTAAGAACAACTCATCAAACCATCACCTGTTACAATACATCTTCATCATTATATTTTTGGTGAGGGAGGAATACCCATGCTCGACACATAAGCTAAGATTACATATACAATGATCAAGACGACATGTCCACTGAAGATAAAGGGTGGACCCATGATTGGATGATTTTTTTTATGATCATAGCCATCATGCTTTGTAATCTCACATTAATCCTGAAATATTGGCCTAGATAGATGGAACTAGATTGAAGGTCTTGTTTCTCATTCACTAGATCTTCCAACATACGAGTCTAACCATGTGAATAAAGGAGCTGAAGTCAAACATAGTAGACACCATATGATTACCAACCAATGATGTAAGTTGTTAACAGATATGAGAGAAACAAATGCTGATGTTAATGACTCTTAAGGTACTACAGTACAATCTGTGTTATGTCCATGAATGAGTTGAAGTCGAACACCACACAAAAGATGTCAATAGAAGGCCAAATATGTAAACATGTCGCCGAGAGAAAGGAAAATTTCCTTTGATGTATATGAGTTCCAAGTTATAGAAGGAAGAGTTTCTAAGTGAAATTCCTGAATAAGAAACTAATGTCGACAAGAAGCGACTCATCGTAGGATGGCCTTGATGTGTCCCCCATTACCGACACCAAATGTGTATCATGATTTGAGACACAATTACTTTGATCTGGAGATCATTGAGGAATGAGATACATGGAATGAACGATTAAGAGTATAATAGAAAATATCAATTAAATCACTTCTCTTGAACACACTAGTGATACTGAATTGAGTCAGGAACATTGACCCAAAACCGAAAATGAAGTCTTTGAAATTGTATGATGAACCAAAAGACAAGAATAATTCCCAACCCAAAAACCATGAAGATGAAGTTGAAGGGCAGCGTGTTCAAGGGTGAATCATTGAAAAAATATGTAGAATAGCCCATTTTCCCAATTTGCCCAACCATTACAGGTTAGTACCTATTTATATGTTTTAGCAAGCTTGAGGAGGATAACATATGGTCTATAAGTTCATCCTTCAAATTAATCCATTCGAGTATGCTTAAAAAACCCTGAGAAGAAGTTGATTGGTTCCATCATGTTTGACGAGTCCATCGTTGTTTGGTAGTTTAAAAATTTCAACGAAGGTCTAAGTCATCTCTTTTTCATGTTTAGAAAGTTTGAAAAAGAGGTGAAAAGGAAAACCCCAAAGGTTACTTTTCTTAGATAGTCCCTTGAGTCCGAAAAGGTATAACACAATGCTCAGGAGAACCTCTTATCCATGCTCAATTAAGGTATTCCCTTTTCCTAGTTAGTATATCTTAATCCAGGAAAAGGGTTAAACTATTACTAAGTATATGCCTCTTCCTTTACTTTAACGAGTTTGAAAAGATAAGTGCTAGATAATATTTTCATGTTTAGGGAGTCTAAAAATAAATGAAAGAGGACTCCAAGCGGTTCCTTTTTCATATGTTTACAAAGCCTGAAGAAAAAGATAAACGTATGTTCCTCAGTGAAAATGACCTATCTCATTAGAAAACTAAGTCACATTTAGGTCAAAAGACTAAGGAATTAATACATTAATGATGTCAATGACCATAAAATAGCCAAAAGGTAACTCGTTTTCACCATTTCACATTTACCTCTTGGAGAGTGAATTTTGAGTGTTTTTCCCCCAATATTCTTGTATTTGATTGCAACCAACCCAGTGTATCATTTTAAGAGCCTTCTAGGTAGGATCCATAACCATTTTCTTCCTTTTTGTGGTTTTATTATGTAATTTCATGCACAATTTTCAAGGTTTTGAGGTCCCTAGGGCTCTAATTTCTCACCCTAGGTCGAAAACACCCCTATAAGGTCAAAATGTACATTGATCAGGAGGAAAATGCATAGGGAGAAGCATTGCAATGCATTGTCTGCCCTTAGGAGGGTGCATTGATAGCAATCCCCAACTTGATTTTTCTTGTTTTCCTCATATTTTCACTAGATGATTTGCACAAAATTCATCCTAATGATTATCCTTATGATGTTGCAGGTGTCCATTAAAACAAAATGGCATTGATATGCAAGGAAAGAAAACATGGAGAATATGATTTGATTGCAGGTAGTGATCATGACACAATTAATGATTTAAGAGACTGTCGGCTCTTAAAATTCTTCTGGATTCTTGGTATGACACAACAAATTGAGTTATTGATGTATCTTGTCCATGCATGGGATGTTCAAGCGTAATAATTCATACTTGGTGCACATGCACTAGAAATATAGGTAGATTATATCTATTTTTTGACTCGTATGTCTGTAAGAACTGTGGACACCACATATCTCCACAACGGTATGATATTGTCCACTTTGGGCCTAAGCCCTCATGTATTTGTTTTTGGGTTTACCCCAAAAGGCTTCATACCAATGGAGATATTTGTCCATCCTTATATATCCATGATCCTCCCCACTTCTAGTCAATGTGGGACTTTGGTCGTATACCCAACAAAAATGAGCCCATATAATTACCCATTCCCGAGGCTCATCATCACCCCCCTACTGAAGGTGTTGCTCATCCTCTGAGCAACTAGTCCATCTCTTCATCCTTGATAGCCCTGATGGCCTCCCTCACATCCCATGCTTCTGATGTGAGATCCTCTTCTTTGTCATGGAATCCTACCTTTCTCTCCACTTCTTCCCACTGCTATTGCTTTTCTTCCCCTTTTCTACCCTCTAGCAGTCCTAGCAGCAGTGGCGGACTTAGTTTGAGGCTAATCCAATTGACCTTCAAACTCTACATAGAGTGTTTGTACAATGGCACTCTCCTTAATGGTTCTTTCATCCTTGTTAGGGAGTGATACTCCTTGATCTTCAAGCTGCGTGGTAGTGTGTTCCACCTCCTCATACAGGCATGAATGCAGTCATCCCCAAGTAATCTTTCCATATCCTCAAAGTGTGCAATGGCCTGAACCTAATCATTGATATACTTAGGGGAAATTTGAAGATTATTTGTAAGAAACTAGTATGTGTTGATGAGAGCCATGGGGTCTGATGGCTCAACTCTAATCATTAGGGGTTCATTTTGCTCTTTTTCCATCAACTTTTTGATTTCTATTTCCCTTTTCTCCTCATGATTCATCCATGAGGCCATGACCATTAGCTATAGGTCCCCCAACCTAGTATTTGGGTCCCACATATTCATGTCTATGAGGGCCTTGTTATGCAAATAGAACTCTACTATTTTTGCCTTATCTTCTGAAGATATTTGGTCACGTAGGTCCATGAATTGCCTGTAATCCTGAAAAGGAATTGTGCTTCTCTGTTCCAAAGTCATGATCTGAAACTGTAGCCATTGGTATTTGAAGTATAATCCATATGATTTTGCTAGCGTTCTACACTATAGTGCCTCCATAGACTAGCTGGCCATGCATGCCAATTGTGTCTCCTTTTCTTGCAGCTGCCTTCTTAGCAACTCATTTTCTATTTTTAGGTGATTTCTTGTGATTTCCTCTCTATGTCTTAGAACACTTAACTCCCTGCCCATTTCTCTAATCTTGTTATCCATGTGGTCAATATACTCTACCCCCTTGGATTTAGTGATTTGCATCCACCTATGGCTCCTTATCCTTTCTTTCTCCAACTCAAAGAAAAGTGGGACTACAAATTTCTGTGGAATGATTTCCCCCCCCTCAAGAAGATTGTAGTAAGAGCCCAAACTAGGCTAGGGGTCAAGTTCTTGTGCCTCTACTGTTTCCTCCTTCTCGTTTAGCTATTCTTCTACCCTTTTCTCAAGTTTTTCGGCCTCCTGTAGCTTTTTAGGGTCTCCTGTAGAACAGTTTTTGCCTCCTGTAGAGCTGTTTTTGAGTCCTGTAGTTGAACTCTTTCCTTCCAGGTGGAAGATCTAGGACTTCCTCTTTCATATGTGATGGGGGTTTTAAAGGGATATTCTTCCCCTTTGATAGTGGGTGAATCATCAATTATGATAGGCACTATTGAAGATGGCTATGGTTTCATTGTTTTTATCCTTGTGCTTTTCCAAGCCCTAAAATACATTGATGTCTGCCTCTTCCTCTTTTGTTTTGGTTTAATTGGTGTGTTAAGGGTAGTTAGGGCAACTGTTGCCTCTCTTTCTAGGGCCTCAGGAGACACTTCTGTCTTCTCTACCCCTTTTTCCTCTCCTTATGTCTTTTTCTTTGTCTCTTCTAGTTTTGTTTCTTTTTGTTCTGTTTTGGTTTCTTCCTCCTCTGTTTTGGTTTCCTCCTTCTCCCCTTCTTGTTGCTCTTCCTCCTCACTACCTGAAGGACTGAGATCATATGTGAGGGCATTTATATCATCTTATTCTATCATGTTTATGAAGATTTTCCATGCTATGGGGATGGTGAAGGTGTGGAGGGCTTCTTCTACCAACAGTTTAATCAACCCATGGTGAGCCAACTAATCTGGACCTCCTGCCTTCAACTTAATGTTGGAGTCTATGAGGGGTTGCAGGAGAAAATAGGGGATGCTAGGTTTCTAGGGTGTTGGGGCGTCCATGACATATCTCATCTCATGGAGAAGTCTAAAATAGTAGCCATAAACTATTCTATACCTCCCTTCATAGGAAATATATTTGATAATTTGTAATTGACCTCATCCCAAGGGTAAGGTATGCTTGTTCTTATAATGCCATTTTTGTCTTCTACAGGATGTTCATTTGGTTGGAAGACGTTTTTCTTAGTAGATTGCCCAATTGGATTTTCATCTTTGCTCCAAGGTAATCCAAGAGGAAGGGTGGTAACCCTAATGATAAATTTTGGGGTGATTTCCATGGAGAGACTTCTAAAAGTAATAGTGGCATGGGTCCTCGAATGAGGGACGAAAGAAAGGGAAAACTCCTGAGCCACTTCTTCATCAAACCCTCGGAATTTTTCAAAAAATGGCATCCAATTTTCTCTGGTGAAAATGGCTACTACCTCAAGATGTTCATCGAGGATGAATAAATTTTTAGGCTCCTTCCTCATGAATCCCCCTATCATTGTGCTTACACCCCTTTAGAACACCCCAAGTAGATATGGAGACAAGAATTTTGAAGAAACAGGAAAACAGAGAAAAATTGTGTTTTTTAGGAAAATAGACAGAAAGTTCTTATGGAACTCCTCTTCTTCTACAGACTCATTTCCTCTTTAAAATTATATCATTCCTTACACATATTGATAATCAAGGTGGGTATGCATAGAACCTACCTCTTCAAGCCAGAATTCGAGAAAAAACCCCATGTTTTCTCCTTAAAAACTGCTTACTGCCCCTTCTATAGAACTGGCTGTAGGTGCTCTTGTAGAACCTACTAATGCTCCTGTAGAATGCTGCTAGCAGGAGGATGGATGAAAGTGATGGAGAACGATGGTTTCAAGGCTATGGTACTGACAGAGAACTTGTTGTAGCTAAGTGAACGAGGATGAAATGAAAGAAAAGGCAGTGAAGGAGTTTCGAGGAGGAATACCTATTTCTTCTTTTAGATATTTCTGGTGATGGGGTGAGCTGGAAAAAGGTACATTTCCATATTTGGACCGTTGGTCCCCATTGCCTTGTCATCATGGATTTTCCCTGCAATCACTTCCAATCATTACATCAAAGTTTGTATATCCTCCACTACATGTCCTTTGGATTTTTCTGTGAGCTGACTAGGCACACGTGTGGTGGCATCTCCGGATGAGCGTAGTCAACTGGATGAGGGTGGCCAGTTAACTGGTCACCTTTTCTCGTTCAACCCTAACCATCTCATTCGCTTATGCATATTTTCAATTACACAGATGCAACAGAGGAGAAGGTTAGTCACTTACCTAGGAGACGAATGTACGTGCTGTGAGGCATTTTGGTTCCTTTTGTTGTTGCATGCTTGTATTTTAGTTGCTACATGCTTTTTGCTGTCTGATGTATGGATCATTTGGTTTGTGTAGGTATCCTCTGGCTGGATCTGGCTTCATAAATCCCCTTCAATCCCCTAGTTGCAATTCTTTTTCTACTGTGGTTTGATTTTAAGGTGATCAACTGCTACAGGAAATCCTTCCGGAGCTCCTATAGCTACTTCCTCCTTTAAAATTTTAGCTGATTTTTGTGCTGGGAGATGAGAGGATGATACCAAAGATTCTGATGGAGATGGAGAGGTATTTGGTAAGCTGCAGGTAAGATATGGAGGTGCTACTCCCTTTATTTTTTGTTTTTTTCCTTAAAAAACGGGTTTTTGTGTTTTGACAAGGAGGAAAAGAAATGATGATGATGAGGTGGTGCAGGTGTGGGATGGATGGCTAAGAGGGTGGATAGTTGTAGGAGGGTCTGCATGCTCTTAATGAAATTTCGTATCCCCTCAAATTTATTTCTAGAACCATTTCTAGCTCTCTATGATTTCTACAAGAGCCTCGTGTAGAATACATAGGGCCTCTTGTAGAACACACAGTCTTTGTAAAAAAACACAGTGAGGTGGAAGAAAGGTTAGAAATGATGGAGAAGAGTGTAGAGGAGATGAAATACTCTTTGTGGCATCTTCTCTTGCTCCCTGTGGTCCACCTGTAACCTGCAATGCACATTAAGAGTCAATTTTCTCTTCCTTCTTTTCTCTGTGTTATTTTTTTTGAAAGACAACTAGGGTGCCTCAAGGAGGCTTTCACCCTAATTGCCTACCTTGGGCACCTTCAAGAGAGGTTTTCACCGAGGGATCTTATTCTCTCTCTTTTTTAGTTTTTTTCATCATTATGCCACCTCAAAATAGGTTTTCACTCCAATGATAGGAATCAAGCGGCTCATGGAGGTTTTCACTTGAGTCATTATTTTTTCTTTTCTTCTTCTGCTTCTTTAGTGAGTGGGTGGAGTGGAGGCTAAGACCTGCTCCACTACCAACCCTATCTTATTCAGATCTTCAATGAATTCTCGCTTGCATAGGGGCTTCTTGAAAATTTCAACCTATGTCCATTGACAAGCATGGGGATGGCTTCCTCATCAATGGTTTTGATCAGAACTAAACCAATGTCATTGCATTTTTCCATAGTGTAGGGTCCCAACCATCTTGTCCTCATCTTTCCTTTGAAGTTTTTATACCTTGAATCATAGAGCAGTGCCCAATCTCCCTCTTGGAATAGCTTCTCCTTGATGTTTTTGTCATGCCATATCTTCCTCTAAAGCTGAACTACCTTTGTATGGAGAAGGGCCTGCAATCTTTGTTCATCTAATCCATTGAGCTGGAGTAGTCTTTCCCTTTGTGCATGGTGAGGTCTAGGTCCAACTGAGCTGCCATCCATAATGTGTTGAATTCAAATTCTATTGACAACAAATACTTTTTCCCATAGACCAATTCATAGGGTGTGAACCCTATGTTGGTCTTCCATGTTGTCTTGTAGGCTAGGTGGCCTCAACTACTCTATCTTCCCAATATTTTCTGTTGCTGCTCACTACCTTGGTTAGAATTCCTTCCAAAGCTCTGTTAGTGACTTCCACTTGCCCATTGGCTTGTGGATGGTAAGGGGTGGAAGTCCTATGCTTGATTTTATGATGTGTGAGTAGGTCTTCAATCAAATTGGAAGTGAACTAACTGCCCTGATCTATGACCAATTCTCTTGGATACCCAAACTTATAGACTATGTTTTCTCTCAAGAACTCAACTAATTTTTCTACTGTTTCTGCCTTGATGGCCTTGGTCTCTGCCCATTTTTTTAGATAATTAGTGCACACAATGATGTATTACTTCTATTTTGAAGGAGGGTTGATAGGACCCATGAAGTCCATGCCCCACTTCTCAAATGGATCAAAGGTCACTTGAGGTTGCATGGGCATCTCATCCTTTGGAGTAGGTTTCCCATCCTTTGACACTAATCACATTGGCTAATATATCTCCTCACATCTTGATGAAGAGTGTGCCACTAGTAGCCTGCCTGCAATATTTTGAAGGTAGTCCTCTTTGCTGCAAAATGACCTCCACAAGGTCCGTCATGATAGGTCAGGAGGATGTCAAAAGCTTCCTCCTCCCTGACACATCTTTCGAATATCTGATTTAGGCCAACTTTGAAGAGACTTCCCCCAATCCAAGTGAAAGGGGTGCTTTTCCTTACGATCTTGCTCTTTTCCTTTGAGGATAGGTGTGGTGGGAACTGTGCTGAAACCAAGTAATTTGGTATATCAACAAACCATGGAGAGAGTATTGAGACATAAAATAAGTGTTCATCTAGCATTTGATCATCCACCATTCCTTCCTCACCTACATGCAAATTTACTCTAGACAAAAAGTCAGCAACAACATTTTCTTTACCAGGCTTATCAACAATGGTTAAATCAAACTTCCGCAGCAAAAGAAACCGTCTAATAATGCGAGCATTTACATTTGGTTTTTCCGTTAAATACCTAATTGCAGCATGATCAATGTGTACAAAGGTTTGATAGCCTACGATGTAATGTCTGAATTTGTTTAAGGAATGCACTACAACTAGGAGTTCCTTCTTAGTTACCATGTAGTTTAACTCTACCTTTGAAATTTTTTACTTATAAAGTATATGGCATAAGGTAACTTTTCATCAATTTGTCCTAAGGCTACTGCTATTGCTCTGTTTGAGGCATCTGTGTGAATGTGGAAAGGTAGGGCCCAGTTTAGGCCTCTCAAAATTGGGGTAGTCACAAGTTTGATTTTCAAGGTATCTAGGGCTTCTTGACAGTTTTCAGTCCATATGAATTTGATATCTTTCCCTAAAAGACCAAAAAATGGAGAGGCTAACTTACTGAAATATTTAATAAATATTCTATAATATCCAGCTAAGCCTAGGAAACTTCTGACATCTCTCACCTTTTGAGGAGGTGGGACCCTCTGGATGATGGCAATTTTGTTGGAGTCCACTTCCAATCCTTGTTGAGATATTGCATGACCTAGCATGGTCCCTTCAGTCATAAAAAATTCACATTTTTCTAGACTGAGGGACAAGTTCATTTCAATACACTTGTCCAAGACTTTTCCTACGTTAGATAAAGCTTCCTAAAAGTTAGAACCATAAGGAGTAAAATCATCCATATATATTTATACTTCATCATGAACCAGTTAAGAAAATATACTCAATACTGCTATCTGGAATGTGGCTGGAGCGTTGTACAAACCAAAAGGAAGGACTCAATATGCAAAGGTACCCCAAGGACAAGTGAAAGTGGTCTTATCTTGGTCTTCTGGGCTGATTTGAATCTGATTGTACCTGCTAAACCCATCTAGGAAGGAGAAAAACTTTTTCCCCACCAGACCATCTAACACTTGATCTATGAAAGGCAAAGGAAAATGGTCCTTTTTAGTGGCTTTCTTCAGTTCCTAATAATCGACATAGATTCTCCACTTACCATTTTTCTTTGGCACTAGCACCAAAGGAGAGACCCGTTCACTGTTAGAGATGGGGTAGATGAATCTTGCATCAAGTAAATTTTGCAATTCTTCCTTAACAATGTCTTAAGGGCTGGATTCATCCTCCTTTGAGGCTGCCTGACTAGCTTGAAATCTTCCTTAATGTATATATGATGAGTACATACTAAAGGGGTGCACTCCCTTCATCTCCTTATAACTCCAGGCAAAGGCATATAAATGTTTTCTCAATAAGCTACACAGCTCCTTCTCCCGGGGAGTGGATAGGAATGAATTGATTTTCAAGTTTCTTTCTTGGCCGAACTCTATATTCTTAACATGAAGAGAGGTCTGGTTGGCCACACAGAGGTCAGTTGAGGGATTGTCTTGGGTTTCTTTCACTAGATATTCTAATGAAAAAATACTGGGGGGTGGATTCTGAATTAAATTTTCAATGATATCATCCTCATTTTGCGGTTTCCCCCCATGACAGTTTCTACTACACATAGTGGTGCAGAATAGACTTCATCCTCATCCTTATCCTCCAACCAGAGAGGTAGATCATGTTCTAGCAAGGGTTGGGCAAGAGGGTATAGGATTAGCTGCTTGGACATATGCCCATTGTTGTTGGTCATGTTCCCAACCCGACAACTGATGTAAGCATTAGCAGTGGCCAACCAGGGTCTTCCCAGGATGAGAGGATACCCAGTGAGCATTGCCTTTGGCTGGAGAACTAAGAAATCAACAGGGTACTCCCAAGAATCAATGGAGACCATCACATCCTCCACAATCCCTTGAGGGGTCACAGTGGAGCGGTTTGCTAGATGCAGTACTGTCGTGGTCTTCCTCAAGGAGCCCTGGAAGTTAAGATTGAGCATGATGTACATTTTCATCACATTAATGGCATCTCCCAGATCAATCAAGGTGTGTGGAATCATGGTGCCATTGATGTGGACATCAACTACTGGGATTTTAGGGTCCATATATTTCAGACAGATTACCTGCCACAACATCAGGTCAGACAATTTTCCTACGAAATTGATGGTTGGGGCATCTCTCTTGTGCCTGCCTGGATGCCTAAAGAACTTCTCTTTGATCATTTAATTGTATATAGACACATCCTTTATGGCTTGGAGAAGTGGTATCTTTACACATAATTGTTTCAACTCTCCCAAAAGTTTAGTTTCTTCTTGGGTGGGCTATGTTGTCCCGGATAGTCTCTCAAGAAAGGGTGGAATTGTTTTAGGTTCACTTTCCTCTTTATCTTCCTCAACCACCTTGGGCGGAGGTTGGCCATCTGGGAGAACCTTCCCAGATCGCAGGTTGGTCTCCTAAATCTCCACAGCATAGGTCGGGCATGATGGTTCCCCACTATATACTTGCTGGGCCTATTTTTTGTTCGGGTTTGGGTTCGGTTGGGCAGGCATTTGGGGTTGCCTTGGTGGAGTAGGAGGCAATGGTTATAGTTGAGCAAGTGGTGGAGGAAAAAGAGTGGGAGGAGAGTTGTATTGGGGCCTCCACCCTTGATGAGATGCATTCCACTGAGGTTGTGGCTAAGCATAGGATTGAAATGAATGAGCGGCTGGTTGGGCATGATATTGAGATGGATAGGCCAAGGAGGAGGCATGGACTAGGAAGGATGAGCAAGAGGGCCCCAAGAAGGTATGGAAGTGGCTTGGTTGGGGTTGTAATATGCTTGACATGTCCCTTGCATCCCCTACTTGTATGGTCTAGGTCCATGCAGTCTCCTTTGGTTCATGAGATAGAGTGGTTCAGTGGCTACTTTCGTCCCCTAGTATACAACTTTAAGTTCGGGAAAGGAAGGGCACTTATATGTAAAATGATATTCTTCACAAAATGAACAAACCTCTATAGAGTTCAATGGATATTCGTTCCTAGGATGCCTTCTAGTGCATCTAGGACAGAAAATGGCCAAAGCTCTCTCTGCTTCCTCTTGTTTCCTTTTGATATGCAAGGTATCCATTTGCATGGCAAGAGTCTATAGCATCTCACTCTTGAAGTCTTCCAGCATGTTTCCAAGTTCACCTCTGATGGATGAACTGGATGAGGAGGTATTGGCTATGGGTGGACTCCCCCTACCTCTCTTTCTGGCTGCTCTAGAATGATTTTTAAAAACAATATTTATGTCCTCATAGGGTAGTTGGTAGATGTCTCCCATAGCCAGTAGATGGAGGGTGTCCAGAAGGTCTTCCAGAATTTCCTTGAGCAGGACCAACTTCAGAAATTCGGGGTCAAGTATGCACTTGACCTTTTTATAACTGAGCTAGAACCTCTCTTCATAATCTTCCAAAGATTCATCACTTCCCATGGTCATTCGGAAGATTTCTTCCTTGGTATCTTTTGACCTATAGTAGTCTCAATATTTTTTATTAAAGGCCTACTGCATCTGAGCCCATGTTGTGATGCTATTGCCAAGTAACCCCATGAACTAGCTCAATGCTGCATCCTTGAGGGTGGAAGGAAATAGTTCAACTTTTGGTCGTCTTCTACATAGTCATAGGTTCGATAGAGAACAAAAAACTCAAACAAAAAGGTGTTAGGATCTTTTGTAGTCAACCCATGGAAGTGAGGTAGGGTTGAAGGGCTTATGTTCTTCATTTTGGCGTCCCCATTGGTCTCTCAGATGGGAAAGGTACCCATTACTCTTTCTCCATTCCCCCTAGCATTTCTATTTTTAGCCATTGTCTTAGGAGGGATGTTTTCTTCTTCTTCTTCCCCTATAGGTTCTTCAAATATCTCTGGTTGTTCACCTAAAGGTTATTCTTGATCACTGCCACCGAAGAAGAGAGAAGGTTGGCTATGTGAGGTAGTGGGGGTGTTGGGAAAGAATTTTCCTGAATTATCTCTGTTCCTACGAGGCATGAAAATAAATATTTTGGTTGATTTTTGTTTTTCTACTTGTACCTGCAAAACTGAAATTGATTGAACAAACAAATTGCAACTAACTGAAATGAAACTTGCTTGAAATGAAATTGTAGAACTGAAAAGGAAAGAAAATGAAATGTAAACTGAAAGCAAGGAAATGACTAATCTACTTTTGCTGAAATGGAAATTGCAGAATTGAAAGGAAAGCAAGGAAATGACTAATCTACTTTTGCTGAAATGGAAATTGCGGAATTGAAAGGAAATCAAAGAATGACTAATCTACTTTTGGTCAAATGGAAATTGCAAAATTGAAAAGGAAATGTAGAAAATGAAAGGAAAAACTACTCTACTTTTGCTGAAATAAACTACTTAGCAGAATGTTGCAGTAGAAAATAGAAGAAAGTAGTAATCACAAAATACTCTGACGCTTCCCCAGCAACGACGCCAAAAAGTGGTGAGCACCAGTATTGCAGCAATAATGCTACAACTCCTGGGCTTCCTACTTTACTTTTATCAACCCGGTAGTTCGTAACAAACTTGGAAGCGACAGTGATGTATGCACAAGTACTAGTTCCTACTGTAGGTTGTCACTTGGTTAGCTGGTGCAAGATAAATAGGATCTCAAGCCAACTTCTATGGAGTCTAGAAGAAGCTCTATATGTGATGGAAGAAAGGAAAGCTTACTCTGCAAAGGCTACTCTACTTTCAGAAAGAAAAAGAAGATTGAAATGTAAAGGAAACCTAACAAACCCTACTTAACCATCTAATCCTACTTTTACAAAAAGAGAGATGAAAAACCATGAAATGAATGCCATTACCTACTTAGGAAGTAAACAACATCTACTCAAGCTATTTCTAGAAACAAATGAGGAAAAAAACATCTTTTTGGATTTAATGTGTTTTTAGGGGAAATTGTCTTGTATGTAATTTATTTGTTTTTGGATGTGGTAGAAATTAGGTGGTGATGGAGGGAAAACTTGGGATTTGTAGAGGTGTAGGATGGTGTGGATGGGTCATAGGAGGCCTTTGGTAGCCTTCTGGAGGCTTCTCCTACAATCATACTTAAAAAAGAAACCTATAGGAAAATCTATAGGAGGTTGCAGGGGATCTACAGGAGGTCTACAAGGGGTCTACACGAGGATGCTGAGAGTAGTTTTGGAGGTTTTGAAGGTGGGAAAGTGGGTGGAAAGGGTAGCTGAAGGCTAGGATGATGTGTTAAGGTGTCTAGCGTTCATCAAGAATGTTGTAGGAGAGAGAAATATGGAAGGATTTGTCCAAGGAAAGAGAGGAAAGTTTATGAGAAAAGTGCAGAAAACTAAGGCAGCTTTGTGAGGGACTTTAGGCGACCTGTGGAACATAGATCAGAGAAAGATGGTGATGGCTGATTGGATGAATTATTGTGAGGAGAGATTTGGTGCAAGATAACTGAAAATCAAATAATGAAATTAGGCAAGCAAAGAAACTAGATACATCAAAAAAATAGAATTTTCGTCAAGCTAATCTAAACTTTGATCTAGGAAAGTAAATGCTGAAAAATGCTACATGGAAAGAAAGCATGGAAAGGAATTTATTACAAAGACATAAATAAGCATGGCGAAATGGATCTAAAGAAAAGCATTAACCTTCTAACAAAATGCAACACTAGAAATCCTATGGAGAAGGAAGCTCTGAGTTGTTGTGGCAGCAAGAGGGTCTTGGCCTTAGTTCGCGGTCCCAAAGGGAGGAAAGGAGGGCAAGGCTCTATTGATGGCCTTTTTGTCTCTTCTTTCTATCACTGTTTGACCTACTACTTAAATGGAAACAACCTTCTAAATCACCAAAAGAAACCTATTCTTAGTCAAGAAAGAAATTCATCTAACAACAACTAATTCATAAACTGAAACAAAGCATAGTAATACAAAAAAGAGGAGCTTGGCTGCATAGATTGGGCCCTAACCCAAGAGCTTCAGCTCTATGAGGTAACTCAGTGCTAGCTCAAAAAGGATATCATATTTATTATCAAAATAATAATAGGATTACATGAAACGATCAACAAAATTAAGCTCGAAGTTGAGGAGAGAAAAGCTACAACAAAAATTCAAAAATTTGACTAACTTCCTAATGAGGCCCTAGGCCTCTCTACTTATACAACTGAAGCTTCCAACAGCTTCCTTAAAATCAGGGAGGCTTGGCTCCCAAAACTTAAGATAAACAAAAGTTATCCTCCACTCGCTCGGCTGCCTCCTAGTGCATTGATTTGGTTGTTTGTGCTTTGAGCTTCCTGAAGGAGAATTCAAAGTGGGGAGTCATAAATGAGGGGGGCACCCTCCTATAAATCCTCTCCCTTGTCTTCTTTGAATATTTGCTACCAATTTTCCATTAAATATTTGAATTTTTCTCCAAAATTCAAAAAACATCTGCATTGAACACACATTAGACTCCATGGCATAATAACCAACCCATCTCACTCTAGAAGCATAAATATAATAAAAAACATGCAATAAGCTAAGAGAATGGTGGATTAAGCTAAGTTAGGAGGCAAAATTAGCCCATATAACTACCCATTCCTGGAGTTCATCAAAAAAAGAAATATTATTTTATGAATTAGGGTTTGATATGGAATATCTAAATAAAGGAGAGGTTAATTTTTCCAAATTCATAGCTGGAACATTGGGAGTTCCCTCCAAGCTTAGTTGAATATATTTAGGAGGATTGTAAGAGGGGTTATGTAATATTTTTCTGTCACTCTATTATTTCCATGTATTATTATGGTTTTTCCCATTTCCATGAGTTAAGGTGAGAACTTTTTGGTCCTCTTGACCTTCTTACAAAATCAAATTCAAACAATGATGTATTGTTGGTTGTTTTTCCAATAAGAAGGTTTTACTACTTTCTTTACTTCATTTAAGAGTTCATGTTTTGGTTATTCCTTTGTTTTTCATGGTTTTTTGTTATCAATTGGTGGTAATTTCATGTTTGTGATGGTGCATCTTCTTTAAGGGTTCCCTTTTATTATTATTTTTCATGTTGTCAAGCTCCCATCTCCCAACTCTTAAGAAGCAATAATGACATCACTAGTACCTCACTAGCCCCAATCAAATCTCTCATTTTACTCTTTCATTATTCCAAAATTTCTTATGTACTAATTATGCCACATTAGTGAATGGCTTAATTATGTCTTCTTTTGTCATATTCAAATCCTTCGCTCTTTGATTTTGACTCCATTACCCAATTGGATAGGCATTGGTCTTTGTAAATTCCACCATTCTTATTTTTTAAATAGATACCATAAAACTAAATATTGTTAGGGTTTACTCTCTTGTGCTGGAAAAGAATTGGCCTGAATTGAGGAATCATTATTATTCTGATGGGCAACCTTTCCAAATTCTCATAGGGTTGTACTTGGTTAAGGGACTTTGTAATATTTGAAGACTAGGTTTGGTATGTAACAAATTGGAATTGTTGCTAAGGATAGTGTCCAATTCCCAAGATTTAGTGGATTAGTTACAATGGTTTGATGAGGAGATTTCTTTGAAGATCTAGTGGCTCTAAGAGGAAGCAAATAATTGTACCAAAATATTTTGAAGTGATATGTTGTATGCAGAGGTGAAGACATCCAACAAGATTGAAGGCATTTGAAAACTCACCAAGTGACTCCATTGATGACGAAAGGAGTTATGTTTGTAATATGGTTTTTAAATTTCACATCAACTTTTTAGTTTGACAATAGATGGCTTTTGTGGTATGATTGCATATCATGTTTAATCTTTTAGTATAATTTATTTTTCTTATGCATGCCCTCGCTCAAACAGGGGAGTCCCAATTCAAATCTCTACTCCTGTAATTGCTATTTACTTCCATATTCCCTACCATTATTTCCTGCCATATTATGTCCCTCTACTCTATATGGAAAAGTTGAGATTAGAAAAGCATTAGATCAATCACTTGTCATGGTTGGGACAGAAGAAGAAAGACTTCTGAAGTTGTAAGGAACCTCTGCTCGTGCACAGAACTTTTCATATAGTTATCATTATGATGAAGGCACGCTTCCATCAATTCTTTTATGGCATGCTAGATTTGAAAATCTAAACTATGACAACCTTCGTTTGATGAGGAAAAATGGTGTTACTAGTTTTCCAACCATTACTAGGAAACTTAAGCAATGTGATGCGTGTACCTTAGGAAAGAACAACAAATAATAATTGCATGATTCTCATTCGAGAGCACATAGAAAGATTGAACTCATTCATTATGATTTGTGTGACCCATTGCATGTTCCTTTTGTAAATGGAAATAAATATATGATGACATTTATTGATGAATAGACCAATCTGAAGCATTTGAAACATTTAAGAACTTTCATGCATGGATTGAAAATAATGCACAATCGCATATTGGTTTCATTCCTATTGACAATGGAAAATAATGATTAACCCTATTATTGCAACAAGGATGTTGCCACTCCTAGGGCGACCAACTTTACTTTATTAACCTAGGGTTTGTACAACCTTGGAGATGACAATGCTATATGCACATCAGATGCAACAATCTACTCTTTTCACTTCTCAAATGGGTATATAGACCACTAGGTTCTTTCAAACTAGCCTTCTACTGACTAGAAGGAGGTTGACTACTGACATTGAATGTAAAGCTATCTTTAATGCACAAAGTAAATTCTTTCCTATGTTAAGGAAATGAAAATGATGAATAATGTTAGGGGATTTTCGAGGTCTAAAGTGGGCCTCCTAAAAAAAATGTACAACAAAAAATAAATTTATAAGAACTAATAGGATTCAAGATGATGATGTCAACCATGGGGGATGATTCACCATTTTTGGAGTAATAAAGTAAAAATAATAAATAATAAAACTACTTTTTCAACTCATATTTTCAATTTATCTCCATAAGGTTTTACTCAAATTTCGAGCAGGAGTACTCGTTGGATTCAAAATTTAATTCCTCATCTTAGGAGTACCCATGTTGCATACTTTTGATGAACCTTAATAGACAAAAAATGTAAAATACATGAAAAAACAGGATTGCAATCATGTTTTCATGTATTTCTCACTTTTCGTGTATCATGGTCCATTGAAAGCATGCAACATTTGTACTCCTTAGCTGAGGAATCAAATTTTGCATTCAACGAGTGTTGTCGTTCAAAATTTGAGTAAACCCATAGGGAGATAAGTTGAAAATACAAGTTGAAAAATAGTTTTTTCTTTTTCCCCTCTAAAATTTGATGATGTAATCTAATATTATGTTATTATTTCCACTATTATTTTATAATTTCCTTAGGAGTCCCATTTTATACCTCAAAAATCCCCCAATGAAAATGCTATGACAATGACATGAAATCACCTAGCTAGGAATTAAAATACATTACTTGCAGAAGAGACCTAGTTTAACCTTGCATTCTATCATCTAGTTATCTTGACTAACTAGGCATGGAAATGATCCAAACACAGCTAAAACTGATGTATGGATGCATTAACTAAATATTGCATAAAAGAGCCTTTTAGTTTTCAATTTATAAATGTAAATGTTAAACTAATCAATTTGATCTTTTGTAGGGGATAAAGGTATGGGAAAACTGGTCAAAAATGGCATTGAGGGATATGGAGGTCAGGTTGAAGGCTCGCCTTAAGCTCTGATCATTATTTCTGCCCAAAATAGTCTTAAACAACTTGCTACAATGTTTCTTATAGTTGCTACATGATTTCCTGTAGTTACTATAGGATTTCCTAGTTTACTACAAGAAACTTAGCTAAAAGTTGTAGGAAGGTAGGGAAAGTTAAAGGAAGTCAGTGAAAATTTTAAGGATGGACGCTTATCTCAAATTTTAGAAACCTTGGCGAATCTTACTAGTCCCCAATATGTAAATTGTAAAAAACATTATGATATTTTTGTAAAAATATTTAGGTTTCTAATTATTTTATATTAGTACATATAAAACTTTGGTGATTTTAATGGTAAAATAATTTTATACAATTAAATTTCGGCAATCAATTTTTAAGAAGATGGAAATTAGCAAATGTTTTTTTGGAAAAAGCATGGAAAATTAGCCCACCTGTGAATATTAGCCCCTAAAATTTCCCTAAAGGAAGTGATGGGAAGGTATATGATGGTGGAATAAGGTATGGGGAAGGTGCACACTACCCAAGGATCAACCCAACTCTTCAGGATGGTTGGATTTGCTCAAGGTGGTTGTCCATGGTGGCTACAAAATAGAAATATGAATTGATGGTTGGTAGGGTTTGGTGAGAGGTGGAGAAGAGTTAGATGAGGCTAGTGGAATTATTTCTCCCTGCATATCAACAATTCTTGCAACAACACATCTTCATTCTTCATTTATGCACAACATTATGTAAATGTGGAAAAGATGAGTTGAATTTAAGGAACTGATTTATTGATGGCTAGTGGATTAACTCTATGGAATGGAATGCTTTCTAATCTACAAAATACTTAAGAAACCAAAATGACAATTGCAAGTGCTTCTAAGAAATCATGAACAATGACCTACTCAACAAGAAACCCTAAGTTATGTAACAACCAAAAGATAACTTCTTTTGGGGGTTGTGAGAGTGGGGCCTCAAACCATGATCCCATGAGGGAGATGAGGATGAGGCTACTGCCACCTGATTTTTTGAAGTATTTTCTTTCACTACTGTAACATTGATCTGCTTATCAAACTAATGGAAGGAAAACTAACCAATCATTCAAAGACTTGCAAATTAAACAAAATATAAATAATTTCAGTAGCTAATCTATGATTCTAATCTAAGGATACATGTACAAAAAGAAGAGGAACCTCTACTACTAGGCTTCAACCCTAACCCAAGAGCTTCAACCCTCTGAGTCAACTCAATGCTAGATCAAAGAAACCCTTTTCATTATCACGAAAATGTCAAAAATAACATCAGAATAACAATCACGATATCTTAAGCTCGAAATTGCCTCTTGGCTACAATAAAAAGTCAAATATGATTGAGTCCCTAGGCCTTTTTACTTATACAAATGAAGCTACCAATAGATTCCTTAAAATTAGGGAGCCTTGGCTCCCAAACTCCATATTAACTTGTCTTCAAATAAAACTGGCTTGGCTGCTAATGAACTCGGTGGGCTTGGCTAATTGTAACTCTAATCTGATGAGATCTGGTGGAGGAATCTTTGAGTGATTAAGGAGTTAAGGAGGGAGACCCAATCTCCTAAAATCCCTCTTTTTTTCCTACTTTGAGTTCCTGCACTTAAATTAGCCAAAAACTTCTCCAAATTGTACAATTAGTGCACATTGGGCCACATGACATAACATCTCACCTTTACCCTTCTCACTAATCAAAATATAATAAAATATGTAAAGAAATGTGAGAAAAGTTGATTTTAATAAGCTTGCGAGTGGCATTGAGGCCCATATAGTTTACCTATTGATGAGCCTCATCATCACCCATACTAAAAGTGTTTCTCATCCTCTGAGCAACTTAGTATATGTCCTTATATTTCATAGATATTGTGGCCTCTTTGACATACCGAGCCTCTATTGATGGAGTTTCCTCTTGTGGATAAAATTGTTCATGCTTCTATGATTCCTCCCACTGCTCTATTTCCTCTTCCTCCTTACTACCTTCTAGCATACCCAATATCAAATGTGGACTATTTTTCAAACCAATCCAATTGATTTTGTGTCTCTTTAGTGCATTCTTATACAGTGGGGTCCTTTCTAGTGCATCTCTCATCCTTTCAGGGGAATGATATTCCCATATCCTTTGGCATGCTTGTTGGATTTCATCCCCTAGCAATCTCAAGGTGTTATAGCAACAAGAAGTATGGTATAGCTAGTCTTCTATAAATGGGCATACCTTCCCCAAATCTCAACTCATGGAGGAGTCTAAATTGATAGCCATAGACAATATTGAGCCTCCCTTCGCAAGAGATATATTTGAGAATATGATAGCTCACCCCATTCCAAGGGTAGGGAAGTATTTCCCTTCTTATCCCATTTTTGTCCTCAATTTGCTCTTCATCCCTAAGTTAAGAAGAAGTTTTTCTTTGCAACAATGTTTGCAGCCTTATCCTCCTTTCTCCATGGCATCCCTTGAGGAAGTATGGTGATTCTACTAATTACTTTAGGAATAATTATAATTGACAGTCCCATTACCATAGTAGTAGCATCGATTCTAGCCTAAGGGTTAAGTGCCACAGCAAGTTGTTCCTGAGCTACATCATCATCATACCCTCTTAGTAGCTCAAATAATCCCAACCAGTTATGTCTTCTGAATATTTCTACCACAGGGGGATGGAGGTGTATATGTGTTCCCTTTTGTTAAACCCTACTGTCATGTTCCTTTTTTGGTTGGTTGATTGTAGGGAGTTTGGTTAGCTAGCCTTAGTTTTTAGGGTATCTGAGGGTGGTGGATGGCTACGATTTCTTGCTATCTAGACACAACTTTCAAACTATTCAAAAACTCCCAGGCCCACTTTAATCACTTAAAACTTCAATTTTTTTTGTTCCTAGCTATCAATTCAAAGCATAGGAGATATGGGCCACCTATTTTTCACTTTGATGCTTTGGATGATGAGAATTTCTAAGTAGTTGGACCCTATGCACCTCCTTTTAGCATTCTTTGTGAATTTTCACTATTTAATGTAGTTCCCCGAGTTTCCCGCAGTTGCTCTTGTAGTGTTGTTTCTTGTAGGGTGGATGAAACAGGTTTTCCTTATCGATGGCTCTCCAAGGTGGTCCCAATCCTCTTTGATCTTGAAGTGAAGAAATGGTGCATGAGATTTTGGAATATTTTATTTTATGGTCGATTCCTTGGAGTGTTGTATTGGCTGGAAATGTATGAGACTTCCTCTTTGGGATCATTGACCCACCATTATTTATCATGAAGCCTCTCCTCATAATCATCACCCACTCTCACACAACTTAACTCGACCACCTTTTCACCTCATTCTTCTTGATGTGATGTTTCCACGTGTCAGGCTAACTAGGAGTTCATTTTTTGTTTTCGAGCAGAGGGTGGCGAAGTTAACTAACCATCTCCAGCTTATATAATCATCTTTTTCATATTCCCACACTTTTACTATATTGTGCTTAGGAATACTTTGGATGAGGTTCCATACTTGTGCCTTTCTTTTCTTGGTTGTTTCATGTTGGAGGGTGGCTCTCCCGTACTTGTTTTTTCTCAGGTAAGCACTTTTCCTTGTTCATTTTACTGTATATTTCTTCCTATTGATGTGGTTGTCATCTTTGTTGTTGTGTCCATGTGGTTGGTCTTGTTGTGCTGCTGCTAAGCTCTGGATGGGAGTCATATATTTTGCAGTGGTGCTGGAGCTCTTATATTACCTTGGTGTTGAAGGAGAATGCATGGAGAATTGATGTTGTGAGAGCACAGGCTGCTACAGGGTTTCCTGTAGTTACTACAGGAAATCCTGTAGTTGCCTTTTTCATCATTTTTTTTTCACTTGGAGGAGGAATAGGTGGTGATGTAGGAGTGGAAGGATGGAAGTGGAGGATATGGAGTGGTAAGTGAGTTAGGCTAGTGATGGCATGGCCCTTGGACTCTCTCTCTCTCTTTTCTTTTTTTTATGGACACAAAGGGTGGTATGGTCATGAGTTGGTGTTAGGTGAGAGGTGATGAGGTGTATGGTCACTTGTTTCAACCTATTACATGCCTAAATCATCTCTTCCCAATTGGAATTTTATTTCTGTAGAGTTTCAAGACATTCTATAGTACTACAAGAAACTCCTATAGTAACTACAGGAAACCTTGTAGAAGTCATAAAACTGCATAAAAACTGGATTTTGATGCCTGGAAGTGAGGATGGATGATGGAGATCTAGTAGGCATGGGAGATATGAAGTGAATGAAGTAAGAATGGGGTGTTTCTTGGCTTGTTGTCCTCTTAACTCTGTGTCCTTTGTTTCCTTTAAAAACATGCAAAAATCATAGAATTTTATTAGTGGGCAAGTTTGAGGTCCCTGCCATGTCATTTTCTTTTCTTTTTCTCTCTCTCTCTCTTTTTTTTTGAAAGATACACAGGTCACCTCTAAGGATGTTTTCAACCTATCTTCCTGCCCTAGGCACCTCAAGGGAGGTTTTAACCCATGGATATTTTTATTTTCCTTTTTTCACTCTTGGTCTACCTGAAGGAGGTTTTTAACCCAAAAGTTGGCCTCAGGTGCCTCATAGAGGATTTCACCTAGGTCCCTTATTGTTTTTCCTTTTTTTTTTTTCTTTTTTTTTCAAAAATAAAATGGTCTTCAAGAATTTGGTAAGTTGAGAGCTAAGACACTTCCAAGAACTTTCACTTCCTTACTGATGGTACTGAAGAACTCTTCCCTTGATAGAGGCATTTTATAGGCTTTTGACATGTATCCATTAACCAGCAAGGGGACACCTTCTTCATCAATGGTCCTTATATGCACAACCCCATTGTCATGGAATTTCTCTATTAGATATGGGCCCAGCCACCTGGTCATCAATTTTCCTTTTAAGTCCTTGAGCCTAGAGTCATATAGTAGATCCCAATCACCTTCTTGAAAAACTTTGTCTTTGATGTTTTTGTCATGCCAAACCTTTCTTTGTACTTGAGTCACCTCTGTGTGTATGAGGGACTATATCATGAATTCATCTAAATCATTGATTTGGAGCAACCTCTATTGTTGTGACTTTGTAACATCCAAATCCAACTGTGCTTCCATTCTCAAAGTGTTGTACTCAAAATCAATGGAGGGCATAGCCTTCTTCCCATAGATTATATCATAAGGGGTGAAGCCAGTGGTTTTCTTCCACTAGTATGTTAGCCTAATCCTTTATGCTTCTTCTCACAACCTTTGTGAGAATTCCTTCCAATGCTCTATTGGTATTCTATACTTTTCCACTGACCTAAGGATGATAAGCACTTTATTTCCTATGCTTGATCTTATGTTGACTGAACAAATTTTCAATCAAGTGGGAGGTGAATTGAGTACCCTTATCAGTGACTAGCTTTCTATGGTACCCAAACTTGTAAAACACATTCTCCCTTAGGAACTCAACCACTTTATCTTCTATTTCTACCTTGACAGCCTTGGTTTCAACCCACTTTGTCAAATAATTAGTGCACACAATTATGTACTTTTTCTTCCCTGATGGTGGATCAATGGGCCCAATGAAATCCATGCCCCACTTGTCAAATGGATCAAGAGTCACTTGAGGTTACAAAGGCATTCCATCCTTCGGAGTAGGTTTCCCCATTCTTTGGCACTGGTCACATCAACTTGTGTATCGTCTTATGCCTTGGTGGAGAGTAGGCTAGTAGTAGCCAGCTTGAAGTATCTTGAAGGTTATCCTCTTGGCTACAAAGTGACCTCAACAAGGCCCATCATGTAAGGCAGAAGGATGTAAAAGTCTTCCTCCTCCCTGAAAAATCTCCTCAGAATTTTATTTGGGCCTAGCTTGAATATATTTCCCCCAATCCAAGTGAACGGGGCACTCTTTCTTATAATTCTGCTCTTTTCCTTGGAGGACAAATTTGGAGGGAACTATGTAGCCACTAAGTAGATGGATATGTCAGAAAACCATGGAGAGAGAAATAAAATAGAAAATAAATGCTCATCTGGAAAGTTATCATCAACCATTCCTTCCTCACCTATAGACAAAGAAAGTCTACACAAAAATATGCATCTACATCTTCTTTACCAGGCTTATCAATGATAGTTAGATCAAACTGTTGTTATTAAAGAAACCATCTAATAATTATTGCATCCACATTAGGATTATTCATAAAATATTTAATAGCATTATGGTTAGTATGTACAAAGTTCTGGTAACCAGTGATTTAATGTCTAAATTTATTAAGGAATGGACAATAGCTAGGAGATCTTTTCCAGTCATAGTATAGTTCAATTCAGCCTTGGACAGATTTTTGCTGATGAAATAAATGGCATAAGGAAACTTGTCATCTATTTGGCCTAGAGATGATCCTATAGATTTATCAGAGGCATCAACATGGAATTGGAAAGGAAGAGTCCAATTTGGGCCTCAGAGTATTGGTGTAGTAGTCGACTTGTCCTTTATAGTTTCTAAGGCCTCTTCATAGCTTTCTGACCAGAAAAATTTAGAGTCCTTGGCCAATAGTCCAAACAAAGGTGAGGCTACTTTTTCAGAGTCCTTTATGAATCTCCTATAGTATCCAGCTAAGCCCAAGAAAATTTTGATATCCCTTTGCTTCTGAGGAGTAGGGACCCTCTTTATGATAGAAAATTTATTTGGGTCCGCTTGTAGTCCTTCCTAGGATATTGAGTGACCCAGAACAATCCCTACATTCATCAATAACTCACACTTCTCAGGACTAAGGGATAGGTTCATTTCAATGCATTTATTTAATACATTCTCCAAGAAAGAGAGAGCCTCCAAAAAATCACACCCATAGGGAGTGAAATCATCCATATAAATTTCTACAGAGTCATGGACTAGCTCTAAAAAGATGCTCAAGGTTTCCCTCTGAAAAGTGGCAGGGGCATTACATAATCCAAAATGAAAGACCCTATAAGAAAATGTACCCCAAGGACAAGTGAAGGTGGTTTTATCTTGGTCCTTTGGATTGATCTGGATCTGATTGTAGCCACTGAATCCATCCAAGAAAGAGAAGATCTTCTTTCTTGTAAGACCATCCAAGACTTGATTAATGGAAGGTAGAGGGAAATGGTATTTTTTGGTGGCTTTTTTTAGCTCTTTATAGTCCACACAGATCCTCCATTTTCCATTCTTCTTTTGGACTAGAACCAGAGGAGACACCCACTCACTATCTAAGATGGGGTAAATGAATCCTCAATCCAACAACTTCTGCAGTTCTTCTTTAACTATGTCCTTGAGGGTTGGGTTCATTCTCCTCTGAGGTTGGTGCATTGGCTTGAAGCATTCCTTGATGTAAATGTGGTGAGTACACACCGAAGGGTTCACTCCCTTCATTTCCTTATAACTCCAAGCAAAGGCATCCAAATGCTCTCTTAGCATGTCACATAACATCTTTTTCCTATTGTGCATAGAGATATGGGTTGATTTTCAATGTTTTATCTAGACCAAATTCTATCATATTGACATGAGTAGGACTTGAGTAAGCTAGGCACAAATCAGTCCAAGGGTTATCTTCAGCTTTATTTAATAATTCATCAAGAGACATGGTGTTGGGGGCCTGATTCTAGAGGATTTGATCAATAAGGTCATCTTCATCAAGTTTCCCCCCTCCTATAGTAGCATTTATTGTACATATGGGGTAATATGTGGCAGAGTAGACTTCATCTTCCTCCTCCTCTTCCAGCCTTAAAGGTAAGCCATGCTCTATAGATGGTTGAGCAAGAGGGTACAAGACCAATTGTTTGGACAAATGTCCATTTTTAATGGTCATATTCCCAGCCCTACAACTTATGTAAGCATCAACAGTGGCTAACCATGGCCTTCCAAGGATGAGAGGATAACCATTAAACTTGGAATTAGGTTTGAGAACTAAGAATTCAACATGGTATTCCCAGGAATCAATGGTGACCATCACATCCTTAACAACTCCCTCAGGAGCTACTGTGGATTTGTCTGCAAGTTGCTAGACTATTCTGGTCTTCCTTAATGATCCTTGGAGATTCAGTTTAAACATATTATCCTTAGTGATCACATTTATGGCAGCCCCAATATTGATCAAGGTATGAGGGGCAATGATACCATCGGTGTGCACATCTACCACAAGACTTCCAAGGTCTAGATACTTCAAGAAAATCACTCACCCCAACATTAAGTCAGGCAGTTGTCCAGTGACCTTAATGGTACGCGTGTCTTTCGTTCTCCTCCTAGGATGTTTAAAGAATCTCTCCTTGATTAAATTTTTATAGATGGGGACATCCTTGATAGCTTGGAGGAGTGGGATTTTAACACACAAGTTTTTAAATTCACCTAGAAGTTCAGTCTCTTTTGTGTTGTGTTGGCTAGAATGGATTAATCTCTCAAGAAAAGGAGGTGGATTGGTTTGTGGAAGGCTCTCTTCCTTTTCCTCTTCATGCTCCTCAAGTGGAGATGGAGGTTTATTATATGGAAGCACTCTTTTAGACCTGAGGTTGATTTCTTGAATTTCCACAACATAGGCAGGGTAATATGTCTCTCCACTATAGACCTGTTGTGCCTATTTGTTGTTCAGGTTAAGATTTGGTTGAGCATGCATTTGAGGTTTCTTAGGTGGAGTAGGGTGAAGCAGTTGTGGTTGAGAGGGAGGTGGAGGCAATAAGGTTGGAGATTAGTTGTATGGGGGCCTCCACCCCTATGATGGTGTATTCCACTGAGGTTGTGGGTGATCATATGGATGAAATTATTGATTGGTAGGTTGGGAATGGTATCGAGGAGCAAAAGACCAAGGAGAAGGTGTGTACCATGAAGGATGAGCAGGAGGACACCAAGGGGGAACAAATTCATTCTGGATAGGGTTTTAATATGAATAGGATGCCCCTTCCATGCCTTTTTGGTACAGTCGAGGTCCTTAAGGCCTCCTTTGGTTGATATAGAAAAGATGTTCAGTCACACCTTTAGTTCCTTGATACACAAATTTCAATCGAAGAAGAGAAGGGAACTTGTATGTGGAGTGGTTATCCTCACAGACCAATTAGATATCTATAAGGTTTAATGAAAATTCGTTTCTAAGGTGCATCTAAGGTAAAAGACATCTAAGGCTACTTTTGCTTCCTCTTGCTTCCTATTGATCTACATGGTGTCTGTTTGCAAAGCATGGGTATGCAACATTTAACTCTTAAAGTCTTCCAACATGTTCCCGATTTCACCTTTTATGGATGTGTTGGAGGAGGATGAACTGGCCAAAGCTTGACTAACCCTGCCCTTGTTTCTGGATGCCCTACAATGATTCTTGAAAACTATCTTGATATCATGATAAGATAACTAGTAGATGTCCCTCTCGACAACATGTTTAGGGTTTCTAAGAGATCTTATCTAATCCCTCTAGGAAGGACAAGATTGAGTGATTCATGATCGTGGGTGCATTTAGCCCTTTTGTAGCTAAGTTGGAATCTTTCCTCATAATCTTCCAATGACTCATCATGTCCCAAGGTCATCCTAAATATTTCCTCTTTGGTTTCTTTGGACCTACAATAGTCCTTGTACTTGTTGTTGAAGTCTTGTTTCATCTGAACCTATGTAGTGTTGTTGTCCCTAGGTAAACCCATGAACCAATGCAAGGTTTTATCCTTAAGGGTGGATGGGAGAAACTTCAACATCTGGTTGTCAGAGGTATAATCATAAGTTCTATAGATGACAACAAACTCAAACAAAAAGGTATCAGGGTCCTCTAAGCTTAAGACATGGAAGTGAGGAAGGGAAGAGGGGCTTATGTTTTTCATCCTAGCATCTCCATTAGTTTCTCTGATGTGAAAAGCACCCTCAGTTCTGTTTTTAGCTCCATTTCTATTTTCAATCCCATTTTTATTTTCAACCATGGTGTAAGTTGATGGAATGGTTTCTTCTTGTTCTTCTTCTTCCCCAATAGGCTCTTCAAAGATCTTTGGATGTTCACCTTATGGGTCCTCAATCTCATCGAAGAAGAGGGAAGGTTGGATGTTTGATGGTGTTAGGGTATTTGGAAAAAAAATTCCTAAGTTGTATCTGCTCGTACGAGGCATGAAAGATATTTTTTTTTCTTTTAGGCTTTTCTCATAACTACTTGCAGAATGGAAGGAAAGTAGAAATTGCAACTATTTGCTAAATGGACTACTTGAAGAATGGGAAGAAAGAAGAAATTACATCTACCAAGAAACCTCCTCAGCAATGGTGCCAAAAATTGTTGAGCTCCAGCATTGCAGCAAGGATGTTGCAACTCCCAAGTTTACCAAATTTACTTTATCAACCCGAGGTTCATACAAACTTGGAGGTGACAATGCTATATGCAAAACAGATGTAACAATCTACTCTTGTCACTTCTCAAATAGGGCAATAGACCACTATGGTTTTTCAAACCAGACTTCTATTGACTAGAAGGAGGCTAACTACTAACAGGGAATTTAAATCTATCTTTAACACAAAAATTAATTGCTTGCGTATGTTAAGGAAATGAAATTGTTGAATAGAAAGTGCTATGAAAATGACATGAAATCACCTAACTAGGAATTAATACACATTACTTGCAAAAGAGACCTAGTTTAACCTTACATTCTAGCATCTATTTATCTAGACTAACTAGGCATGGAAATGATCCTAATATTGCTCAAACTGATGTATGCATGCATTAGCTAAATATTACAGCAAAGAGTCTTTTAGCTTTCAATTTAGAAATGTGAATGTTAAACTAATCAAGTTGATATTCTGTAGAGGAGAAAGGTATGGTGAAAATGGTCAAAATTGACATTGAGGGGTATGGAGGTCAATTTGAAGGCCTACCCTAGGCTATAATCATTATTTTTGCCCAAAACAACCTAAAATAGGCTACTATAGGGTCTCTTGTAGTTGCTACAGGATTTCTTGGTTTACTACAAGAAACTTAGCTGAAAGCCATAGGAAGGTAGGGAAAGTGACAGAAAGTGATGGGAAGGTATATGATGGTGGAATAAGGTATGAGGAAGGTGCACACTACCCAAGGATCAGCCCAACTCTTCAGGATGGTTGGATTTGGTCAAGGTGGTTATACACAGTGGCTACAAAACAGAAATATGAATTGATGGTTGGTAGGGTTTGGCGAGAGGTGGAGAAGACTTAGATGAGGTTGGTGGAATGATTTCTCCCTGCAAATTAACAACTCTTGCAACAACAAATATCCATTTCTTCGTTTATGCACAACTTTAAGTAAATGTGGAAAAGATGAGTTGAATTTAAGGAATTCATTTATTGATGGCTAGTGGATTAAATCTATGGAATGGAATGCTTTGTAATCTACAGTAAACTTAAGAAACCAAAATGACAATTCCGAGTGCTTCTAAGAAATCATGAGGAATTACCTACCCGAAAAGAAACCCTATGTTATGTAACAACCAAAAGATAACTTTGTTTTTGGGGGCTATGAGAGTGGGGCCCTCAAACCATGATCACATGAGGACTATGAGGATGAGGCCACAGTCACAAGATTTTCTAAAGTCTTTTATTTCACTACTATAATACTAATCTGCTTGTCCAACTAATGGAATAAAAACTAACCAATGATTCAAAGACTTGCAAATTAAACAAAACAAAAATAATTTCAGCAACCAATCTATTATTCTAATCTAAGGATACATGTATAAAAAGAAGAGGAAACTTTGTTTCTAGGGTTGGGCCCTAACCCAAGAGCTTCAAACCTCTGAGTCAACTCAGTGCTATATCAAAGAAACCTTTTCATTATCACCAAAATGTAAAAAATAACATGAAAATAAAAATCACAATATCTTAAGCTTGAAATTGCCTCTTGGCTATAATAAAAGGTAGAATACTATTGAGGCCCTAGTCCTTCTTATTTATACAACTGAAGCTACCAAGATCTTCCTTAAAATTAGGGAGGCTTGGCTCCCAAACTCAAGATTAACTTGTCTTTAACTATCACTGGCTTGGCTACTAATGAAGTTTGTGGGCTTGGCTGCGTATAATTCTGATCTAATGAGATCTGAAGGAGGAATCTTCAAGTAATTGAGGAGTTAAGGAGGGAGACCCAATATCCTAAAATCCCTCTTGCTTGTCTACTTCAAGTTCCTGCACTTAAATTAGCCAAAAATTTCTCCAAATATTGAAATTAATGCACATTAGGCCACATGAAATAACATCTCACCTTTACCCTTCTCACTAAGAAAAATATTATTAATCAAATATGTAAAGAAATGTGAGAAAAGTTTATTTTAATAAGCTAGAGAGTCGCATTAAGGCCCATATAATTTAACTATTGATGAGCCTCATCAAATAATATACTTGAAATGAATTTGAAAACTATCTTCACCAACATGGGATCAAGCATCAAACAACCATGCCTTATAATCCCCAACAAAACAGAGTATTGAAAGAATGAATAGGACAGTATTAAATATGGTACGTTCATTGATTTTTTCAAGAATGTTAAGTTGATGTTTTGGGTTGATGTGGTTCTATGTGTTGTGTATATAAATAATAGGTGTCCATCTCATGCTATAGAAAGAAGACTCCCTATGAAATGTGGTATGGCCACATTCCTTCAATGAGGCATCTAAGAGCTTTTGGTTCCACCTGTTATGCCTTCATACCTAAGGAATAGAGAAAAAAACTCGATGTAATGAGTCACAAATGTATCTTCTTGTGGTACTCATACCTCCAAATAACACCATCTCTATGATGAAGTGAACAAGACGTTTATAATATCTAGACATGTGATCTTTCTTGAATATTCCAATGCTAATAATGTTGTTGAGTGACAGCTTGATCACTTGGATAGATTCAAACATGAAAAGTATTTTTAAGAGTTTGATAATGAGATTTGACATCTCCTTCTCTTATCCCTGTATCTGCTATGAAGAGACTTGAATAAATAATGTTGAAGGAAATTACTTCCCCTCCTCTGTCAAGAAATAGCTAAGAGTCTAGTTGGCAGCAGGAAGCAAAATTTGAAAAGAAATGAGGGTACAAGCAAGATACAAAGAAAGGGTTAATGCAAAGGAGTAATGTAAAGGAGTGTACAACCTATATCCATATCATTAAACATATTTCATCCCACCTAGGATGCCTTGCATAGTACCTGGTTAGTCATAAGATCAAGTTGGTCACAACTTCCGTAGCTTCAATAAACAAGTGGCAATATTCTTCATCTTCTAAGCTATGTTTAATCAAGAATATGGAAATTTTCCCCATCCTTATCAGTTAGGACTCCATGGTGAGTTGTCTTTGCACATCATCTATAATTAATATCCATATATAAGTTTGATGCATTTGTTGAACATGAATTCCTCAGGATTTCAGCCTAACCATTTTTGGTAAGATGGAAACTTTTCTAAAGTACTTCTCCCCACTAAAATTATCGATGGGCCATTTGTTGGGTATTTGATGGGTCATTTTTCCCTATCCTTCCAACTACCTTAAGGGAATTCAAGGGATGGGTTGTGGTTAAAGCACTAGACCATATCGTCTGAAACATTCAAGTGGGAATAGGATAAATTGACCCTCTACTATTAAGAATTATTCTTATACTATAATGACTACTCTCTATGAACCTCTCTTAGAGGAGTAGAGCTTTGGTTTGAGGTTGATGTTCATGGTTAGTGAGGCGCTATGTGCTTTCATGGTTGATTTCCCAAGTAAGTACTCTTGTGATCATCTTAGTTATTGATTATTTATTTACTTTTATGGTTCCTCTCTCTTGTATTGGTTAGGTTCCGTCATAGTCTATCAAGGCTAAACCCTAGTTTGGAAACCTTAGTTGATTAATGCCCTAGTTTGAGACCTCATCCTTATAAAACCATAATCCATGATAACCATTTTAATGTTTTTGGAGTTGTGCTTTCTGGAATTAACTCTCCTTCCTTGAGTAACATCAAGCCCTAGACCTAAGGTTGTGTTGACAATACTATACTTTCCAACATGTAAGGGGATCTCCCTGGTAAGAAGTACCAATTAGACCTCAAACCGCTCGATGTAGGGGTCCTAGCAGTGGGTCGTATGGTAATGCCTTGACCGTGATTTTTCACAAAGGAAAGTAAGATGTCTCTGTTGGTAGCAAGGGTGTGACAACTGCAGTAAAACAAGGGAGGTGCATGAGAGGTTATAACACACTGAGAGTGAGGTGAATGCACCCCTTGGAAACCTATGACAACACTTAACTTGGAAGGGAACACATGAGAAAAGATACATCACAACATGTAAGGAAAGTTAGTGAGAAATCCAAAGTGATGGTTAAACCAACAACACATTTCATAAATATTTGTACATACTTATACAAAATAGTCTATACATGCATGCGTAAGAAAGCAAATACATATATCAATTAGAGAAAACCAGATAGCATAGAATAAAATACAACATATGCGTGAAATGTGATTGCTCTTGTTATATTAAGACGTGTAAGTTCCAGTCATACAATACATCCATGTCCAACCACTAGTTCCAATAGAGAGGTAGAGGCTATAAAATAGAGAGGAACCCCCTCATTTGGGATCATTCTGGTTATGAGCATTTTTGATAGTCATTTTGACTTAGAGCACGTTGTCTGTTTACCTATTCTGCAGCACTATTTAGTGCATTGAGTGTCTCTGTTTGGAGATCTCACCCTTAGCCTCGGGGGACTTCGAGTGCCTGCTCGGGAAAGGTATTTCCATTGGCATTCCAACAGTAGTTTCATCAGCATTTCAGCAATAGTTTCATCAGCATTTCAGTAGTATTTTCATCAGCGTCTTTGAGGAACTACGTAGAACCCCAAGGGTGTGATTTTCGGGGGTCAGCCATTTCATAAAATCTTTCTAGGTTTTTCTGGGTTTCTTGAGTAGAGTATGATTCCAAAGTTTTAGCCTTTTCCAAGGAGGGGAGTAGCCCAAAAACCTTATTCGATTTCTAATAGCAACAGTAGCATGTCAATTTTCTAGTAGCTGGGACGTAGATCAGTGTGAGGCTATTCCAAGAAAGCTTTCTAGGTTTTTCTAGGTTTCTTGAGTAGAGACTGAATCCAAAGTTTTAGCTTTTTTTGAGGAGGGGAATAGCCCCAAATCATCATTTGTTTTCTAGCAGCAACAGTAGCACATCAACAACATCCACGCAGAGAGGCCATTCTTGTCATTTTGAGAGTATTTCTTCACTTGCCTAGTGCAGGTCGAGGTGCCATCTATCTGATCACCTCTTGTACTCATTTTACTGCTCAGTATAATAAAATGGCTTAGCATTTTCTCGCTGCATTTCTCGTGTATCTACTTATATTTCTAGTTTACATTATTATATGTTGTTCCACTGTTATTTCATCACTTCTAGGTTATTATATCATTTTCACATATTTGGTTGAGTTTTGCTGGGGTTTGAGGGATATTTCGGGTTAGGAATATTACAGTGGTATCAGAGCATAGATCTGGCTCAGCCTGTGGAGCTAGCAATCTATGACACTGGGGGAAAAACCCTATATCTCTTATAGAGGTCAGAGATACAGAGACACTAGGTGTAGGTTGGAGAACACTTACGGAGAGGGAGATTATGTTCCAATGGTGGACGCAGAACAAGAGCCTATGGTGGACTTGGAGCAAGAGGATCCGATGGCAGATGATGATGGGAAGAGATTTGCGGATATGCTCCTCAAATCCGTGCAGGATCTGTCGAGGCAGATTGAGGTGATGGGGCAGAGATTCACAGCAGTAGAGGCCAGATAGTGTGAGAGCCCATGGGTTTTTTAGGTTGGTGAGGGATCGGGCGCATCCCACCATTTGCTAGAGTAGCATGATACTGCGTAGCAAGTGGCCTCACATGCCCCTACACGCTCTACCATGCCCACTTTCTTAGGAGCTGACACGGAGGCCGTAGCCTAGCAGGAGGCAAAGCCTGGACATATGGGCGATTATTTTGCAGACTACCAGGCCTATGGGTAGGAGTTCAAGGAAGCCCTCTCATTCAGAGATTTTCTTCAGCTCCAGCGGGATAGTAGACTTCACGACCATCACAGAGGGTACCGACATTACCATGATGGTGACACCCACCATGCAGCGAGCAGATTCCACTTGCCTACGTTTGATGGCTCATCAAACAGTTCGGAAAATTCTTGGGTGGAGAAGTTGGACAATTACTTCCAGCTTAACCAGATGTCGAAGGCAGAGGCCATCAAGGTGGTAACATTGCATTTGGATAGCGAGGCTCAAGATTGGTTGTTTCATGGGATGCCTACATTAGGGCACTTTGTAGTGATGTCATATGTTAAGTTTAGAAGGAGACTGATGGAGTGATTTGATCAGAGGGATCTAGAGCAGCATTTCGTTGAGGTGATAAGGCTCAAACAGATAGGGAGCCTAGAGACCTACATTGCAGATTTCTTGAGAGTGTGCCAGACCTAACCATGGCACGAAGGGTCTATATGTATGTTGAGGGGTTAGCAGAGCCACTTCGGGGTTTAGTCCGATCCACTAAACTAGCCACACTCCAAGACGCTATCAGTAGGACCTGAGACTTATAGGATGTCTTACCGAGGACTCGAACACCTTACCCCCAGAGGCAGACTTTTCAATCTAAGGGGAAGGATGTGAGGATTCCTCCTACAAAGGTGAATCCAAGATGAGTACAACTTGACGACAATGCCAGGAGGGAGCTGAAGAAGAAGCGGTTGTGCTTCACTTGTTAGGAGCCATGGCCACTAGGACATAGATGTGCTGCTGGAAAAGCACTTTTTATTGAGGTCTTCTCTGAGAGTAGTGGAGAAGAGGATGACGAGGGGGATGTGGAGGTAGGATATAGCCATGCCATACAAGGACCTTTTCCACCTCCACCACCAGCAACAAGTGGTGCATCTTTTGCACCCATCGAAGTGGCCCTTGCAGCATTGTGAGGAGTTCCCAAGTATCTGATGCTACGTGTATGAGGGACACCACGTGGTCAGTGCATATCAGTTTTGGTTAATAGTGGGGCAACCCACAAATTCATCGATGCACAGATGGTTGAGAAGAGAGGTGTTCAGACAGAGAGCTTCGATGGGTTTTTAATATTGGTCCCAGGAGATCAAACCATTACGTGTGCTTGTTATGTTCTAGAGCTTTTAGTGACGATGGGCACCTACACATTGACTGACCACTTTTTTGTGGTCGATATTCCAAACACCAACATGATACTGGGTGTTCAGTGGCTTATCACTCTAGGGAAGGCCATGACATATTGGAAGACCCTGCGGATGGAGTGGGATGATGAGAAGGTAGGGAGGCATGAGAAGATATGGGGACAGCACACATATCTGCCTCAGACTGTCTCAGCTCATCGGATGGAGGCAGGCTTCCAAAAGGGAGACATAGAGTGGGAAATGGAGCTACGTGCATGAGAGGCAGGAACTACAAGGAAGACGGTACACCTAGAGATACTGTCTATCCTTGATCGGTATGCCATAGTGTTTGGGGAGATTCCACCAAGATAGCCACCAGATCGGGGGTTTGAGCACACCATCGAGCTTGAGCAGTGCATACAGACCGTGATTACCACCCCCTATAGGCACCCCAAGGCCTATCGAGATGAGATTGAGTGGGCCATCCAGGAGTTGCTTTCATTGCCAGATATCACGCAACCATTTGTTTTGGAGTGTGATGCGTTGGGAGAGGGGATCGGCGCAGTATTGATGCAGGGAGGTCACCCTATAGCATTTGAGAGCCAGAAGATCCTTCCGCACGAGAGGTTGTATTCCATATACGACAAGGAGATGCTAGCCATCATGCATGCATTGGCTAAGTACCGACAGTATTTGGTAGGCAACAGGTTCAGGGTGAGGACTGATCACAACAGCCTCAAGTTCTTTTGGAGCAGAACAGCTACAAGAGAGGCACCAAAGTGGATTAGTAAGATCCAGCATTACTTTGACATTGAGTATGTCAAGTAAGAACATGTGGTAGTGGTTCTTTTACGTAGACCAGGCACGTTGTCTCTTATGAGTTGGATACAGATTGGAGGGCTCGACTCTTAGTAGAGTACTCCAAGGACAAATTTGCATGTGAGGTTCTGGATGGGCAGGTGGCAGATGATAGGTACAAGGTGGTCGATGAGATCATCTACTACAAGGACCGGATCTTCTTGACTGAGGGGTCTCAACTCAAGAAGAAGATACTCCAGGCATCACATGATTCCCCATTAGTAGGACATCAAGGTTTTACCAAAATCTACAGGGCCATTAGGGAGAGGTTCTCATGGAAGGGCCTCAAGGGGGACATACTCCAACACATCCAGTGCGATGTTTTCCAGAGGAACAAGGGAGAGATGAGCCATCCCATAGGAATTATTGTAGCCTCTTCCCATTCCGGAGGGGAAATGGGAGAGTATTTTGATGGATTTCATCACAGGGTTGCCAATGGTACAGGGTAAGGATTGTATCTTTGTCGTCATTGATCGACTGGCAAAGTACACACATTTCTTTGCCATATCCACACACTATACAACAACACAGGTGGTTGAGCTATTCTTTAGGGAGATCTTGAGGCTACATGGTCTTCCTAAGACCATTGTCAGTGATAGGGACAGCCGTTTCATGGGCGGGTTTGGTAGGAGCTTTTTCGATTGGTGGGGACGGAGTTGACACCGAGTACCAGCTATCACCCGCAGACGGATGGATAGACGGAGATAGTTAACAAGTGGCTGGAGGGCTACTTGCGTAACTATGTCAGTGGGCAGCAGTGGGCATGGCTAAAGTGGCTACATCTGGGGGAGTACTTCTACAATACTTCACATCACATGTCCATTGGTATGTCACCATTCTATGCCTTATATGGGTATCATTCTTTATCTTTTTTCGATGTGATGTTTGGTGATAGCAGGGCTCCTAGAGCCAAGATTTGGATCCAAGAGAGTCAGGATATCCTCTGAGCTCTCAAGGATAACATGGCTACAACGTAGAACCAGTAGAAGTTGTATGCCAACAGGGGACGGGTGGAGAGGCAGTTCGAGGTAGGGGACATGGTCTACCTATGATTACAACCATACCGATAGTCATTGCTAAAGCAGAAGGGGGCTGAGAAGCTCAAGCCCCACTTTTATGGGCCATACAGGGTGAAACACAGGATTGGACAGGTTGCATATGAGTTGGAGCTGCCCCAAGGTATCAAGATTCATAACATTTTTCATGTATCATGCTTGAATAAGGCAATGGGCAGCAAGTGACCGTGACGGATGAGCTACCACCCATGGATGATGAGGGGCATTTGGTATTGTAGCCAGAGGCTATCATTGACTCTAGGGAGAGGCGGTTGTAGAGCAGGATGGTCTGGGAATTCTTGGTGAGGTGGAAGAATTTTCCGGATGAGGATGCCACTTGGGAAATTGAGGAGATCTTACAACATCCATCACTTCAGTTGCTTGAGGACAAGCCACATTTTTCCGGGGGAGACTTTAATATTTCTAATTAGCTATGGCTAATTGGAATATTTGATTTTGTTCGATTTTTGCATTTTATAGTTATTTGTAAATAGAAAGTGAGGAAGGGGGAACATAACTCAGTTTAGAATAAAATGTCACTTGCTAGGTAGCACAACGTTGTGAATTAAGGGGGAACCAAGGGGGCCAAAGGGGGATGCAGAAATGGGGCCCACACAGACACATGGAGGGACTACGCAGGAGGGAAGGAACACATGGCAAGAAGGGGATCACGCAGGAGAAAGTGAGCCTAGGGATTGTGAGAGGCAGAGGCTATAAAATAGAGAAGAACTCCCTCATTTGGGATCATTCTGGTTAATGGAATTTGTGATAGTCATTTTGACTTAGAGCACGTTGGTTGTTTAGCTAGTTTGCAACACTATTTAGTGCATTGAGTGTCTCCATTTGGAGATCTCACGCTTAGCCCCGGGGGACTTCGCGTGCCTGCTTGGTAAAGGTATTTCCATTGGAATTCCAATAGTAGTTTCATCAGCATTTCAACAGTAGTTTCATCAGCATTTCAGTAGTAGTTTCATCAGCATCTTTAAGGAATTGCGCAGAACCCCAAGGGGGTGATTTTTGGGGGTCGACCATTTCAGAAAATCTTTATGGATTTTGGTGGGTTTCTTGAGTAGAGTCTTATTCCAAAGTTTCAACCTTTTCTGAGGATGGGAGCAGCCCCAAATCCTCATTCAATTTCCAGTAGTAGCAATAGCACTATAGTTTTCCAGCAGCTGGGACATATATCAGTGTGAGGCTATTCTAGGAAATCTTTCTGGGTTTTTCTGGGTTTCTTGAGTAGAGCCCAAATCCAAAGTTTTAGCTTTTTCTGAGTAGGGGAGTAGCCCCAAATCATCATTTGTTTTCTAGCAGCAGTAGTAGCATAGCAGCAACATCCATGTAGAGAGGCCATTCTTGTCATTCTGAGAGTATTTCTTCACTTGCTTGGTGCAAGTTGAGGTTCCATCTGTTTGATCACCTCTTGCACTCATTTTCTTGCTCAGTATAATAAAATGGCTTAGCATTTTCTCACTGCATTTCTTGTGTATCTACTTATATTTCTGGTTTACATTATTATATGTTGTTCCACTATTATTTTATCACTTCTGGGTTATTATATCATTTGCACATATTTGGTTGAGTTTTGCTGGTGTTTGAGGGATATTCTGGGTTAGGAATATTACAGTTGCATCCAGGTGCATTGGTGTGGCTCCTTCATCCAACTCATATGCTAGCACATGCATGGTCTTCTTGGTGCAACCGAATTGGAAACACACTAATGCATAGTGTCTTTGCTGATCTTCCAGTCTGTGCTGGTGGTCATGTGCATCAACTATCAACTACATGCTCAACTCCAATCAGACTTTCTTCTTGTGTTCGCCTTGGTGAGTGTGCTGAATGGGTTGGATCACATGCATGCATAAAATGACATCCATGCTGCATAAATAACACTGCTCACCATGTCTACTCCATGCCAGCTATTGGGATGGATCTATAACTTGTACATGCATAGTTTCATCCATGATTGCATGTTGCACCCCTTATTGTTCCCATTCCTGCTGCAACTCATTCACTTGTGTGTGCATCTCATGTTCTTCCTTAAGTTGCAACTTCAACACATGCAACTCCTTCTTTGTTCCATTCTCTATCTTCGTGTGTTCACGCCGTCACCTCATATCCCAAGTATCCAAAGTTTTCTTCATCATTAGTGGATCTACTTGAGCTTGCAACTTTGTTCCACCTCCGTGTTGTCAACAACCTTCCTCTTGCATTCATTGCATCTGGTATGCTACCTTCAACTATTGTTCATGATGTTGCTCACTATGATGCTACTGCTGTCATATCTTGATGTCCTTGTCTACGAACAACTTGATGTCTTTGTGAGTAGGGAAGCTTATTGACACTTGATCAACTGCATCCCCAAGTGTGCTTTCAATGGTGTCTTCGACTTTGATCTCTTGGAAACCATTATACATGTGTTGTTGAGAGGTAGATGAACACCTGTGATACCTAGAGACATGGAAACATTCATGGCAAGCAATATGTCAGTCAAAAACCAAAATGAACTAGAGAACTAACTTGCAACATACCTGTGTGACTAATCATGAAGGTCACACAATTTCTGCTTGGAGGTCGGGAGACTAAATGTCAAGACTATGCAAGGCATAGTCTGGGCTACTAGGAGGTTAACTGATTGCTAGAACTAAGTAATGCACAGTCCAGTCTAGCTGTTGACTGTTGGAATTGTGCAATGTGCAATCTTAGCTGGCAATGGTTGTAGGCTCAATGACTGCATTGCACAATTCTCTGGGTCAGCAGTCACTGTCCCTTAGAATTGCACAATGCAGGACCGGAGGATAGTCATTGGGTAGAAATGCACATTTATTGAGAGGAAGACAGAGCCTTCCTTCTCAGGATTGCACAATCTTGTCTTGGTGAGGTGGAGTTTGGGCCAAGGTTGGCCAGACTCTCCGATGGGAAACTGAAAGCAAATGTGGAAGTGAATGCATGGCAATACTAATTGAAAGAAGAAGTGATTGATCATGCATGAAAACATTGAATGAAAGATTCAGTAAATAGATCAAGATGCATGTGGGTGAAGCGAGTCGTCAAATCAGTGACTATTCGTGAAAAATAGTTTCATGCATGTGACAATAGTGAGCTAGCAACAAAAACTGAAATGGTGCTAGTACAAGCTAGTATGTATCAAAATGATAGAAAGTGCTCACTGAAATCAAGAAGATAGTGTTCATATGAAGTGAAACACAAAAAGCACCAGGAATGAAACATAAGACATGGAAAGCAAGCTTACCACAAAATAGTTCAGTTGAATATGTTGATAGCTCCTAGATGCGATGTGGGATGTCAGAGCTACAAGGCTGATGTGAGAAATGATATTTAAAATGCCCGGTTGATGAGTTTTGATAAAATTGAGGTTGTGACGTGCATGCCACAAATATAGGGATAGCAACACTTGGTGGGAGGTTTCTGAAATAATCCTTACATGTAACCTCTAACTGCCAAAAATATATCCCTCAAACAAGGGATGCATTTGCATGCTGCATCGGGAGAAGCAACCCATGCATGCAAGTCTGTTTTCCTTGGTCCCAGAGGGAACCAGTCAACTCAGCTGCACATGTAAGAGGCTTCTCAATTTTCTGGGAAAAAATGTGCATTTCTGGTTGGGAGTTGGGCTGGCTACTCAGAAGATTTGCAAAACTTCTAGGTAGAGAAGCTGACAACTTCCCAGATTGCGCAAATTATGGGCTGAGCGGCCTGGCTAGGAAGGATTGTGCAATTTTATGGGTGAAGCTTTCTCAGTAAAATTGCGTGATTATGGGGCCCAATAGGCTGCCAGTCAAGATTGCGCAATCTGGAGGGAAGCCTGGTTGCCCTCTACATTTGCACAAATTCTTGAAGGAGCTGCCCAACCTGCAACTAGATCAAGTATGGATGAACAACCTATGAGGGGAATGCACCAAGGTTTTGATTGACAGGCTATATTTCCGCAAGAAAATCACTGGAGCTTGTGTACTTGATGAAGCAAGGCATGTTGTTATGAAGCTTGGTAGGGAGGCTCCAAAATGAAGCTAAGGAAAAATTTTGGAGGGTGTTTCTAGCTGCTACAACACTTAGCAACACACTGGTAGAACTCCAGCTCTATGAATGGACCTCATTCGTGAAAAAAAAGTCTAACACCCCTGGAAGTATTGTTTAGTTCTCAGTTCATCTTGGTTTCCACACTTGCCTGATTGTAAGATGTAGCATCTGCCATGCTCTTGGTCAATTAACACACATTCCAAGCCAAGTCAACACAGTTGTTTCAACTAGGGTTGAGGGGTATATTGATGCACAAGCAATATAGTCGTGAGAGTCTTAGTTTCATCTCTGGTGTTGCTCGCTGCTAGTAGGCCTAGACGGTACCCCGACGAAGTCACACGAGAACAAAAGCATGGATCTGCTGCAAGCAAGCCTAGTCAATACCCTGGTGGAGTTACTTGCATAACCTCTCTCTGCATGAAGCCTTTCTCTTCTTTCGCTTTATTCATTTTTCATTTTTCATCCTCATACTTGTGCATATCACTTATTCATTTCAAAAGTGGAAGAGGGATCCTGACTTATTAAGAGTAGAAGATGTTGTTCATGTAGAGAAGTAGTTTATTATACCTCTGGCGTGCCTGTTAAGGTTTTCCCCCTCACCTTATTCTACTTAACTAAGTTGACAAGGATTAACCCAAAAACAATTGACTAGAGTAGGTGATACTAGAGAGCACACAAGTGTTGTGTTTTCACCAAGGTTCACTTTGAACAGTACATGTTTTCCATTGATGTATCATGGACTGAAGACAACAAGTTCTTACATTAGAGAGAGGACAACAGATAACAAAATGTTAATAGTTGTACAAGTTCTCTCATACTTTACCTAACTTGTTTCAAGATTCATACATGGTTTCATTCGAAACTAACCTACGAAAAAAATAAGAAAACAAACAAAAAACCAAAGCAGAAGCAAAAGTGAAAGCAAAGCGAGTAAGAAAACAAGCAAGCAAGTGAACAAACCAACAAAACAAGTAACCAAACAAGCATGCAAGCAAACAGACTGAAAGACAACACTACTCCTACTCCTAAGCTAACGATGCATGGACCATCTCACGTGAAGTGATACTTCCAATGTAGCCACCGACACATTGGTTGACCCATGTTGGTGAAGGCATGGTTCGCAAATAAGAAAACTATACCAACCAGCAAACAAGAAAGATACAACAGTGAAGACAAACACATTTCGAGTTTACAAGTGACAATAGAATAGAGATGAGTGAAAGCGCATGACATGCGCTCTATGGAGCTACCATGGTGTTATGCTACACTGCATGTAGATGTTGAGTGTGTGTATTCTCTTGATTGTGACATGCAAGAAAATGTGAGAAAGGTAGATCACTTATGTTGTGCATGTTTGCTTACTGTGTAAGATTCCTCCAACGCATGAGTGATGGGATCGTGTAGTTCGAGTGGAGGAAGCGAAGTTTGAGTGTTTGGTTGATTTTCAATGCAAAGAAGAGAGTGATGAGGAGCCTTGAGTGTTTCAACAATTTCTTGATTGGAAGTGAAACCAACCTTAGGACAGTGAGGGCCTGACATAACCATCAACATGGGTTGAAGTGCCTCGACAGTGTGCAGGGTTTCGACTTCATTGACTGATAGATCATTGTAGACTAGTGTCTTAGATATATTAACAATGATTGAATCAACATTGTGATTAAATGAAGTAAAGAGATCACGACAGCCAAGATCAGAAAATTTAGGATGTTGGTCGACATCCTCCTGATTTGATGAATTGGGCAAAGGGGTAGATGAGAAGCAAAGATGTTCACCCTCTATGTTTTAGGAATGACAGATAACAGATTGGATGGATTTCTGGAGGAAGATGTGTCCTCTCCACACTGTGATGGTAGATTGACATCCATTATGTCCCATGAATGATCGGAAGTAGAAACATATGGAAATGGGTTTTCACAGGGGAAATAAGCAGTGGTAGAATACCAAGGGATGTCAAGATGAAGAGGATGAGACGCAGTCGAAAGGGAGTCATCCTTCAGCACAGGTTCTTCTTTAGATTCCCGCACACCTTCATCATGAATGATGATGTAGGTTGGATGCATAACACCAACTCCGTCGACAACTTGATCCTCGTTTGCAATAGGTGAGGAGTCTGGAATGGAAGAACACAAGACAATACAATCCAGAGGATCAATAGAACGCGAGGATGGAGATTGAGGGAATGAATACCCGTGACAACCAATAGGCTTGCAAGCCAAATCTGTGCAGGTATCAAGAGCAGGTGGGTGGGAGGATGTGCAGTTTCCTTCAGTATCAAGTGACATCCTACTGATAGATTTAAAGGTTAGTTATAGATCTAACACTTCCCACACTCTACAATCTCGCCTTTATGTGCACCAAAGTAGAGAATATTACCAAAAAATACCTTATGTAGTAGTGTTTGAAAAAACTTTGATAAAATATGTAGACAAGGTAAATTAATGTCACTTATTAATTATAGACCCCACTCGATGTAGGTCATTACCATCTCAATCTACTAGGACACCCCTTCAAATATAGTGGACTCACCAATCACTGTCGACCAATGTCCTTTAGAAAATCTCATTAAGAACATGATTGACAAAGATATCCAATCATTGCGTAAACCATTAATGCATTGTCCCTCATATAATCAATGACCAACTAACTTGGAAAATAAATAATGCCCCAAACCAATAATGACCCTAAGAGACTCCTTCATGATTGAATTCAAAATTCAAATATTTTACCAACTCCACCAAACAAAATGAATTCACTTATGTAGCAGTGAAGACCATCAGAAATCCCTCGATAGACCAATCCCAAACCAGAGAGGAGAAGGAAAATCCACAGGAGCAAAGATTCAAAATAAATACCATGTAAAACAACCAGCTATTGTGTCTTAGATAAACCTAAAAGAAGACCAACAAGTAGCAACTACGATCTTCGGAAATCCCCTTATCGACCAATCCCAATTCAAAGAAGGAGAAAGAAGATCCACAAGAGAAAAGGTTTAGAAGAAATAACACGTAAAAAACCAACTAGTGCATCTCAAATATACCATGAAGTAGACCAATAGCTAGAGTCGAAAACAAATTGTTATTAGTGTACCTTGAAACAAAAAAAACCTATAAGGATCCTTGATATCATCTATAATCTAGATAAAAACTTAATCTATTTAAGATAATTATTCTTAGACGTATTCCATCGAACAACACCAACAACGTCACCAATGAAGGCTACATTTAATCCATCTACCTCCACACCTGCAACCAAAATTACTACCCTTGTGAATTTTTGACTAATTCTTCCACAATCCAATCTTTTATACTCGGCATCTACTTCTCACAAGTTATATCTGTATATTTTGAAGTAGGTATATTGTTTGCCAACGTATATTCTATAATTTGCCTCCACCATCCTTGTAGAAATTATGGTGTAGATTTTCACCTACTCATGAAGTTTTAAACAAAATCATAAGACAAAAACCTATTGTACTACTCTACGAAAGTTAATTCATAATTTAGACCAAAAATTTCAGACATGAAATAATAAATAAAAAACATTCACACAATACTTTTCTTGTGGAAAGAAATCTGCAAAAAACCCCAATGCTTGGTTGAATTAATATGATGAATAGAGATGTATTACAATTTCTTTGCTCAATTGAGCATAACTTGCAAGTGAATAACATATCTATCTACTCAATTTCTACCTCTTCTTGAGCCCATATTTCCTTGTGAAATTAGGCCCTAATTATCTAGGAATTTTTACAAAATGGATTGCGCAAATCCGAAGGTTGATCATCTGACTACATGCAACACCTCTACACCCAAGACTAGTCTATAACTAATGTTACACTTCCTTGGAATCTCCACCACAGTTGGGGAACTCGAATTCTATTCATGCACTAGACATTTTAGGTTGATTGATCAATTAACTAGTTGATCACTAAGTTTAAATGAAGTCCCACTACACAACTGATCTTCCACTAGTTCCTCCAACAATTGGAACTAGTTTAACTGAAAACAACTTGAGATAACTAACTTTTATTGCTACAAAATAGCAATCACACATGCTTAACTAAACTCTAACTCCTCCAACTTTAATTTAGTGAGTAAAATGGGTGACACAAGCCATGTCACACAAGTTAACTACATCCAAGCTGTCCACTGATGTGGAAATTCAATTTTTCTCAATTTAATCAAAAACAACTTGAGATAACTAACTTTTATTGCTACAAAATAGAAATCACACATGCTTAACTAAACTCTAACTCCTCCAACTTTAATTTAGTGAGTAAAATGGGTGACACAAGCCATGTCACACAAGTTAACTACATCCAAGCTGTCTACTGTTGTGGAAATTCAATTTTTCTCAATTTAATCAAAAACAACTTGAGATAACTAACTTTTATTGCTACAAAATAGCAATCACACATGCTTAACTAAACTCTAACTCCTCCAACTTTAATTTAGTGAGTAAAACGGGTGACACAAGCCATGTCACACAAGTTAACTACATCCAAGCTGTCTAATGATGTGGAAATTCATTTTTTCTCAATTTAATCAAGGCCAAATCCAATTGAGAATTTACTGCTGCATTTTTCAATACCACCACTCTCTTTCACTTGTGGAACTCAAAATTCCCTCTTGAAAAACATTTTTGTCAAAATGTCAACATGTTGTTGATATATTGAAATGTAGTGTAGCAACATTCTCTGCATTTGGACACAGTCCCGTAAATGTTTATACTAGATATCTATATGCTTGGAAAATACAGGATTCTCAAAGAGCTTGATGCAAATCTGATTGTCACATTAGATCACATTTGGATCCATCATCTGAAAAAATAGTCCAACAAGTATCTTTCTCATCCACATCGCCTCACATGCTTCTTGAATTCCAATGATGTATTCTTCTTTTGTCGAGATGAGCACCATAGATCTCTACTTCATGTTCTACTAAGAAACAACTGTGAAGCCAACACTAAAAATTCCACTGGATGTACTCTTTTGGCTTGATGGAATTCACACCCAATCTACATCTATGAAGCCACACAAATTCACTCCCTATGTATGTCTATACTATATTCCAAACTAGGTATTTCCTCTGAGGTACCATAAAACATGCTTACGTACCTTCCAAAATAATTTGGTTGGCCTATCCTTAGGTTGGCTTAGCTGGTTGACTGCATAACACATATTTGGTCATACGTTCACAAGATACATGAGTGAACCTACTAGGTGTTGATAAATGGTAGCATCCACTTATTCACCTGAAGTGGCATCCTCCTTCTGCCATTTGGTCACTAGATATGTCTCCATGGGTTTACAACTCTTTATGTAGAATCTCTACAGTATCTCATTTTCATACTTTCCTTGAGAGAAAAATAGTTCCCCATCACTTTACCATACTTCCAACCTGAGGAAGTAGTGCATGATACCCACATACTTCATTTCAAATTCCCTTGGAAGGTCCTCCTTGCATGATCTGATCAATTGCTTATCACTAGTTAAAAAAAATCATCAACATATAAGACAATAATAAGCAATTTACCTTCTACCAAGATGTCATAGAGGTTTTCATCTACTTCACTTTTGGTGAATTCCAAACCGGTGAGATAGATATCGATCCTAGTGTACCAAGCACATGGTACTTATTTGAGACCATACAAGGTTCACTTAAGTCTACACACGTGAGACTCCTAACACAAATTTCTCAAAATATTCTAGTTTCTCAATGTACACCTCCTCCTTAAGAACCCCATCGAGAAATTTTGTTTTTACATCCACCTGGTGGCTCTTCCAACCCATCTACATAGCCAGAGCAAGAATTGATCTAATGGATGAGTACCTTGCTACAAGAGTAAAGGTCTCCTCATAGTCAATTCCCTCAACTCGATATTACCCCTTGGCTACAAATATGGCCTCATAATTCTCTATGCTTTTGGCTATTTCTTATTTGTCCTTGAAGATCTATCTCGAACCCACTAAATATTTATAGTTATGCCACCTCTTGGGAAAGCTCGAAAGGGCTAGGCTTACCAACTCATCCTATGAAATAGTAACACCAATTCCTCCAAGCTCATCACAAACTTGTGTGAACCTACTTAGATACTACAGGATAGTGTCATTCTTTTGCATCATAATATTTCAAATTTTATCCTTGAGCACCAGCAACCGGTGGTCACTACTATTCTAGAATAGATATGTTAATGCCTACCACATTGCATAAGGATTTTAGTTTCCATGGATATTGGTGATGATGTGGCCCCGTACTCCCTCTAATATTATTCTCCTAGCCTTGGCTACATCATTCTTGCACTAAGAAATATTCTAGGCATCAAATTTTGTTAGTTTTGCAACATCTCTCTTGATTTATTGTAGCAATCCATTGTCATTGAATACCTGATATACGATATTTATGATTGTAGAAAACATTATCTCCCCTAGGTCAGTGGCTAACCTAGAACAACATAGAGACAAGGAACACAATTTTTTCCCTTAAAGTAAATAGGGGATGGAGTGAGTCCTACCAGGAATCCTTCACACACTTCACTCCTTCTTTAGCTTGGAAGCTCCAACCCCAACTCTGATTGCCAAAATTGGAACCTGCATAGTCAGATAACACAAGCCAATATACTATGAGATATATGCAATATCATCTAAGTACTCCATTCAATAAACCAACATGGTATTGAAATAAGTGAAACAATATCACATATAGGAAAACAATGAATTCTTTGCATTATTATAAGTGGAAGGAGATTACAACCATAAGTAGTAGTTGATCATGTAGAAGAGCTCCTCCAATTTGTTGACTTTTCATTTCCTTTTCACAATATGCACCTTCAATCACCCTAACTGCATGGAATGATGACCACTCACTACAATAACATAAGGGCATAATCACTCTCCAAAATCTAGCCCCCAACCACATAGAAGGTTAGAAATATATAGAGAAATATGGTAAGTTGGGAGTTCCTATCCAATTACCAATCTAGGGTAAGAGATCAACCTTTGATGGAGGGGTGGGATCAAAGGATAAGTGGTGAAAATTCCAATGTAGGGATGGATAGGATTTGAATTTTTTACCCAAGGTAAGTTGTCTAGAAACTCCTAGAAGGGGAAGCTTCTGGAATCTCGACCATTCTCCAAAATTTTTGGAACCAATGCAAGTGCAAAGGGGAGCAACCTGTTGATGACCAACGTAGGTCATAGTGGAGCAACCTACTGGTGAACGCACCCCAATAGGCCTATAGGGAACATTGGTCCCGAAACTGGCTCAACTGAAGCAGTTTAGGGCTCAAACTCTGGGAAATGAAAGGTGCACGTTTAGGGCCATGTGCAAGATGGTAACAAGGGAGAATAGGGAGTTGATTGATCCCATTAGGAGGCTCACTAATCATATATGACAAAATTTCCTATAATAGAATGGCCCCTAAAGCACAAAGTCATAAATGATGAGTAATGATTAAAGTTCTTTATCTTGTGACAAGAAGGGATCAAGGACAACTGGCGAGCTTCATCTGTTACAATACATTTCCAACATGACATATTTGTTTGTTGATGGAGGTATACCCATACTCAACTCATAGGCTAATCATCACATGTACAATGATCAAAAGATGCGTGAACAGATGAAACTAGTGGACCCATGACTTAATGACTTTCTATATGATCATGGCTATCATACATTGTGATCTTTGTATAATGATGAAATCGCATCCCGAATGGTGGAAACTAGATCCGGGGTCTTTTATCTTGTTCACACGACCAACCTATGTACGAGTCTAACCATGTGAATTAATGAGATGGAGTCAAACATGGTAGAAAGAATCTGATTACCGTCCAATGATGTGAGTTTTTAACAGATGCGAGAGAAACCACCGATGATGTTAATGGATCCTAAAGTACTATAGTACAGTCCGTATGGTGTGAATGAATGAGTTGATGTCAAACACCATACAAAATCTTTTGGTCGAAGGTCATTGATGTAAACATATCACCAAGAGCGAGAAAACTTGTCATTAATGTGTGCAAGCACCAAGGTACCAATAGGTCTTTCTAAGTAAGCTTCATGGATGATGTGTTGATGTTGACAAGAAGTGGCCTATTACAGGAGGATCTTGATGTATCCCCCATCAATGACACGAAACAAGTATCATGATTGAGACAAAATTATCATAATGATGTTGATATGGAACTGGATCACAAGAGGAAAAAATGAAATGAAGGCTTAAGAGTATTGTAGTGGAGATCAATTGAATGAGTTCTCTTGAACACACCGACGACATTGAATGGAGTTGGCAACATTGAACCAAAACTATGATAGAGGCTCTAAAAATGGTATGATAACCAAAAGAGAAGTAGATTACCCAACCCAATAGCCATAGAGATGAAGTGTAAGAGTTCAATGTTCAAGAGTGACTCTCTACCATTAGAAAAATGGAATCCCTTGTTTTCCCAATTTTCCCAACCATATTGGTTAGTACCTCTTTATTTTTTAACAAGCTTGAGAAGGATACCATATGATTGATGTATAAGTTCATCCTTCAAATGAATCCCCCCAAGTATAATTAACAAACCCTGAGAAGGAGTGGTTTGGCCTCATCATGATCGACGATTCCATCATTGTTTGATGTTTTAACGAGTCCAACAAAGGTAAAACTCGACATATCTTTCATGTTTAGAGAGTTTGAAAGAGAGGCAAAAAACAAAACACCAAATGTCCCTTTTCGTAGGTAATCCATTAGGTCCGAAAAGTTAAAAACCAATACCCAATAGAACCTCTTAGACATGTTCGAATAAGGGATTCATTTTTTGTAGTTACTCTATCTGAGTTCGAAAAAGGGTTAAACTTATAATAAGTAGACATATTTTCATTTAATTTTGCGAGTTCTAAAAGATGGGTGCTAGGAAATATTTTCATATTTTGGGAGTTTGAAAAGAGTTGAAAGAGGACTCCAAGGGGATTCCTTTTTCATAGGTTTAAAGAGCCCAAAAAAGAGATAAAATTATACTCCACAATCAAAGTAACCTGTTCAAAACATAATGAAAACCTACTAACAGTTGTCGACCTCCTCAAAACACCAAAAGAAGAATTAAACATACAACACAAATTTCATTAAATTTGGAAGTATTCAGTGGATTTAGAATTTATAACTTTAACTAGATTAAGTTTTTTCAAAATGAGGAATTAGAAAGCCACTTAGTTCACTAATTTTAATGTAGATATTCAACATTTTTTGTGTAAAAATTATCATGATAAACTTTATAAATTTTTTTATATAAACTTGCTAAAGAAAATCTTTCACATCTTAATTTGGATTCCTTACATTATCTATTTTAATAGTTTTTATGGTTTATATTAAAAGATAAGTTTTTTAAGGTTATTTTATGAAAATAATGATGTGTATTTTACTATAATTAACCCATTTAATTATAGTCAGATATAGTAAATATCATGTATGTGTTAAGCTACAATTATTACTAAGAAAATGTTGGCACAATTTAAAAATCTATCACCTTTGCAACACTAATAATATGGTTGAAGATTAAAAAACTCTCATAGATCATCCAGTTTATACTCATATTGGAATTAAATTTCAAAATATTTGTGACGCTACCAACCTTCTTGATTGTTTAACTAAACAAAATTATGATGATCTTGAAACACTTCTTTTAATACTTTTTTAGCATATCAACAATAAAATTCGAAATAACTTTTAGTAATATCTTTTTACCTTCTTATATACCATTTTTGGTCTTACTGGATGATAATCATCATTATCACCATCATAATTACATACTATTGTAGGAAGTTTGCACCATTTTAGAGTTGAGGAGAAAAAAAAATAGTATCAAATTAAATGTTGAATGTGAGTAGTAGCATAATTTATTTTTATTTATTATTTGTACTTTTATGTTAATAAAAAAGTTGATTGAGGCTTGCTTAATGAATAATAGATTAATATGCAAGACACATATTAAGTATAAAGTTATTTAATGACAAATGATCTTAGTGATGTGTCCAATATATACCATTATTTAGAACTTTAACTATATTAAGTTTTTTCAAAATGAGGAATTAGAAAGTCACTTAGTTCACTAATTTAATGTAGATATTCACCATTGTAAAAATTATCATGATAAACTTTATAAAAAAATTTATATAAACTTTCTAAAGCAAATCTTTCACATCTTAATCTTGGATTCCTTACATTATCTATTTTAATAGTTTTTATGGTTTATATTAAAAGATAAGTTTTTTAAGGTTATTTTATGAAAATAATGATGTGTATTTTACTATAATTAACCCATTTAATTATAATCAGATATAGTAAATATCATGTATGTGTTAAGCTACAATTATTACTAAGAAAGTGTTGGCACAATTTAAAAGTCTATCACCTTTGCAACACTAATAATATGGTTGAAGATTAAAAAACTCTCATAGATCATCCAGTTTATACTCATATTGGAATTAAATTTCAAAATATTTGTGACGCTGCCAACCTTTTTGATTGTTTAACTAAACAAAATTATGATGGTCTTGAAACACTTCTTTTAATACTTTTTGAGCATATTAACAATAAAATTCGAAATAATTTTTAGTAATATCTTTTTACCCATTTTTGGTCTTAGTGGATGATAATCATCATTATCACCATCATAATTACATACTATTGTAGGAAGTTTGCACCATTTTAGAGTTGAGGAGAAAAAAAAATAGTATCAAATTAAATGTTGAATGTGAGTAGTAGCATAATTTATTTTATTATTTATTATTGTACTTTATGTTAATAAAAAAAAGTTGATTGACACTTACTTAATAAATAGTAGATTAATATGCAAGATACATATTAAGTATAAAGTTATTTAATGACAAATGATCTTAGTGATGTGTCCAATATATACCATTATTTAGAACTTAACTAAATTAAGTTTTTTCAAAATGAGGAATTAGAAAGTCACTTAGTTCACTAATTTAATGTAGATATTCACCATTTTTTGTGTAAAATTATCATGATAAAATTTATAAAACAAATTTATATATACTTGCAAAAGCAAATCTTTCACATCTTAATTTGGATTCCTTACATTATCTATTTTAATTTTTTTTATGGTTTATATCAAAAGATAACTTTGTTAAGGTTATTTTATGAAAATAATGGTGTATGTTACTATTATTAACCCATTTAATTATAATCCGATATAGCACATATCATGTATGCATTAAGTTATGTTTATTACTAAAGGAGTGTTAGAACAATTTAAAACTCTACCACCTTTGCTACATTATATGGTTGAAGATTAAAAAACTCTCATAGATCATCCAGTTTATACTCATATTGGAATTAAATTTCAAAATATTTGTGACACTACCAACTTCCTTGATTGTTTAACTAAACAAAATTATGATGATCTTGAAACACTTGTTTTAATGCATTCTGAGCATAACAATAATATTTAAAATAACTTTTAGTAATATGTTTTTACCTTCTTATATACCATATTTGGTCTTAGTGGATGATAATCATCATTATCACCATCGTTTACATACTATTGTAGGAAGTTTGCACTATTTTAGAGTTGAGGAGAAAAAAAAAATAGGATCAAATTAAGTGTTGAATGTGAGTAGCAGATTGAGTCTTGCTTAATGAATAATAGATTAGTATATATCATAAAGTTATTTAATGACAAATGATCTTAGTAATGTGTCCAATATATATCATTATTTAGAACTTTAACTAGATTAAAGTTTTTCAAAATGAGGAATTAGAAAGTCACTTAGTTCACTAATTTTAATGTAGATATTCACCATTTTTTGTGTAAAAATTATCATGATAAAAATTATAAAACAAATTTATATAAACTTCCAAAACAAAAACTTTCACATCTTAATGTGGATTCCTTAGATTATCTATTTTAATACTTTTATGATTTATATTAAAAGATAAGTTTGTTAAGGTTTTTTTTTATGAAAATAATGATGTGAATGTTGTTGTTATTAACCCATTTAATTATAATCCGATATATAGTAAATATCATGTATGTGTTAAGTTATGATTATTACTAAAAGAGTGTTAGTGAAATAAAAAGGTTATCACCTTTGCAACACCTGTAATATGGTTGAAGATTTAAAAACTGTCATAGATCATCCAGTTTATATTAATATTGGAATTAAATTTCAAAATAGTTGTGACGCTACCGACCATCTGGATTGTTTAACTAAACAAAATTATGATGATCTTGAAACACTTCTTTTAATGTTTTTTTAGCATAACAATAAAATTTGAAATAAGATTTAGTAATATCCTTTTACCTTTTTATATACCATATTTGGTCTTAGTGGATGATAATCATCATTATCACCATCAAAATTACATACTATTCTAGGAAGTTTGCACCATTTTAGAGTTGAGGAGAAATTATTTTTTAAGATCAAATTAAATGTTGAATGCAAGTAGTAGCATAATTTATTTATTATTTATTATTTGTACTTTCATGTTACAAAATTGAGGCTTACTTAATGAATAATAGATTAATACACAAGCTATATATTAAGTAGAAAGTTATTTAATGACAAATGATCATAATAATGTGTCCAATATATACCATCATAGATCCATTTTAAGTGCAGATGTAGGGATCAAATTTCTTCACATGCAAACATTTTGAGTGAAAGATACAATGTGTTATTTTTCATTGTTGAAACTGTATTTTTGAATGCTAAATAGAGTATATATACGACCAAATAAAAATTTTAACCATACTTTTTTTTTCTCATATATAGATATATATGAAGTTGATATTGACATAAATTAGTTAACATAAATCTTCAAATAGTTTCTCTGTATCTATGGCTGAAATATTTTTGAAAAGTATATGATTTAAACATCTAATTCACACATTTTACATACTTCTAATTACTTTACAAAATATTCAATTAGATTTTATTTTTTTTATTTTATTTTTTTTTATTTATTATTTTTTTTTTTTTAACATAACTATTTTATTCCCCCCCTCCCCACCTATATTGGTTGTAAAATGTGCCTCTTGTCTCAATTACTAATCATTTTAATGATCAAAATAAACCATGAATTAGAATAGTAACAAAGTAGTACAATTGGATTATTTTCAGATACATCAGAAAAGAGAGAAAATTGACTAAGATATTTATTACAAATGTTTATTTTTTATTCCTGTAGTGTTTAAGGATATTATATTGAGAAGAACATATTAACATTCATCTAAAACTTAGATTAGTTACATTATTTCTATTATCATTAACATTTATATTTATGTATTAAATTTGACTCGTGAATAATAGATTTTGCAAAAAAAAAACTTACCTATGAAGTTATTTAACAATATACTAATATTGTTTTTCTTACTATTATTGACCATAATGATCAAAATCAATCATGAATTAGAATAGTAACAAAGTAGTACAATTTGATTATTTTCAAATACATCAGGAAAGAGAGAAAATTGACTAAGATATTTATTACAAATGTTTAGTTTATATTCCTGTAGTGTTTAAGGATATTAAGTTGAAAAGAACATATTAACATTAATCTAAAACTTAGATTCCTTACATTATTTCTATTATCATTAACATTTATATTTATGTATTAAATTTGACTCGTGAATAATAGATTTTGCAAAAAAAAATCTTACCTATAAAGTTATTTAAGAATATACTAATATTGTTTTTCTTACTATTATTGACCATTTTAAATTGACACTAACTATTTTTCCTACGTTGAGTACAAATTAATTATACTAGTACAATGTTGGCACCACTTCAAAGTCTATAAGAGGAAATATTTTATAATTCTAGTTGTGTTGTTCAATGATCAATTTTTTTTTTTATAAATTAGAGTGCAGAAAAATAGTGAATTTGATTTATATCAATTATAATAAGGAAAATTAAGGAAAACTCACCTCAAACATTATATCTAGTGTCCAGCATTTGTTCATTAAGTGTTTAAATGGTTTATATTAAATAGAATACTAATTAGGTACTCCATTGTTTTTTTAATAGACCAAGTTTAGAAGATGTTTTTAAGTGCATTATTGAATTTGATTCTGCATATTTGATATGGTGAGATGTCATGTCGGTCAAATAAAGCTTTGAAAACTTAAATATTTTATGGCATTGTCATGTAATTTGTATAATACATGATTACATTGAAATATTAACTAATATAAAACTCCTCCAAAAATAATATGAAGAGAATATTTGATATACAACAAATATGGAAAAGTGTGTCTGAATGTATATTAATAGATCCTTCAAAAAAGATTACATTCATGAATCACGTAAACCTACTCTTAAGATATTCGTTCAAGTAGATCAAGAATGGCTTCTACACCATATTTATTTATCTTGGTCTTCTTGAAATGTTCTTTCTTTGGCATCCATGCCCACAGTATGGTATTAATTCGAATAGAGCCAAGTTTTGTGTCATCAGGATCTGGTACCCAATATTTCTCTAAACATTTTCCATTGTATTTCCTTGACATAGGCTTCCACCAGTCAACCTTTACATGAAGATTCTCACTTTCATTATCCCTAAAGATATTTGAGATGGATTTTGCCATCCAAATCATCTCTCCTGCATCCTCATTTCTTGATCTAACTAGCAATATCTTTCCTTTCTCAACATCAATCATCAGATTGAAAGTTGGTTTTGGCTTGTTGCATTTGGGTCCAACATATATTGTTTCATCTATCACATTATCAAAATCTCCATCCATAATACTTGAGATTACTTGGAGTGCATTATGATCAACATCAACAATGTTACTTGTCCTGGGCCAGAAATCCTCAGAAGATGAATCACTTCCATCTATTATTCTATGATCATTATCGATTCCATCTAATGTATCAAGAACGTTTTCCCAATACACTACTTTATTTTTCCATTCCTTTGTAGGAATTGGTGAATTTTCATTCCCAATAGTGTCTTTCCACATTTTTATGTATGATGTTATCTCTTCCTTTAGTTCTTTTAAATATACATCATTCTGTTTGGAAGCTAAGAAAGATGGCTTCCCTATGGGAATTATAGGTCGGCCTTCATCATCTATATTCCATAACTCAACTGGTTCTGACCACCCAATATCTCTAATTGATTCTTTGTACCTTAGTACTGGAACATCATTGAGTACAAGAAATTGGAAGCATAGGACATTAAGATGTCCAACTAGCGCATTTTTTCCCTCCTTGATGTATCCATTAAGGAAACTTTTGAAGTCATAGACCTTGTCAATAAGTGTAGGTGGAAACACTCAATTTTCTTCAATTGTGCAATATGTATCCAAAATTTTAGGTAAAGAATAAATATCTTTACTTTTTAGGTTGGAAGACATTCTTCCGTAGTTCCATCTATGTCTTCATGGGTGTGCCCCACAGGTAAGAACCCAACCTCAATAGAGATGAAGACACCAAGTGCAGTTAAAAGTGATAGAAACATGAAAAGATAGCAATTCTTATTATCACTTGTTACAGTGTCCAACTATGACAACAAATGTGGAGGAAGAGGTTTAAAATCAAAATTTTGACTTTTTGAACTTCCATGAGATATAAAATCATCCTTGTACCCTTGACATTTTGAGTAAATAGAGGTGTCAAGTAATGCATTTGTAAGTGGGTTTCTTGAAATTCCACTTTCATAAAGTAGATCACCATACATATCCATTTGTGGGTCTTCAAGGTCCCTTAAGCACTTTGCAAGAGATGTAATAGTAAATTGTGATCCCATATGGACAAATGGTAAGGAGAAATGGAAAAACTAATTGTTCCTACAATAGATTTTGATTGACAGTTAGCCTTGGGATTGAAGTCTTTGTTTTGTCCATTTTATCATGGATAATGCTCAAATACTCCTTTGGAAACCACTCTGATATAATTCTATGGGCATAGTAGCAATATCTTCCACACATAAGAATCTTGTTATGTTTCTTCAACCTACCTCATGCCTTTTCTTCCAACTCTTTTGTAGTTTTTGACTTCATTTGTGCTTTCAACACAACACATTCACTACATTTGCTGAAGTTGGTGTTTTTTGAAAATGCCACATCTCAAAACTTAGTATTCTAGATCTTGCTCATTCTTGACTGTGATATTGATGGGTAATTGAGCTTTTGAAGAGCCTCATTGATCTCTTTTAACAAAGAATTTTGTGTGTAAGTCGAAGGAAGCAATCTTAAAGGAGCAAATCTTCCATCTTCAACTTGACATGTTTGGTTTGGTGAAAAATCTGAATTATCCATTACAATTTTGTGCAATATTTCTATGGTTGCCACTCTGTGAGCTCTTGCTTTGCATGTGTTGGTGTTACCATGAATAGCTTTGATCTGTCCATGTTGGAAATAATGCTAGTAGTTATAGAATGTTATTTGAGGAATTTTATGTATCTTATACCATTCTTTCTTACAAATAATATTCCCATTAAATCTCATGTCCTTTACATTTCTAGCAATAGGTGGTAGGCCATGGCCATGGCCTTTTGACATCACTGTGTTTGACATGAGTGAATTCAAGACAAATTCTCTAATACCAATTTTATTTATTTGTCTCATGTCCCTTCTAGCACCTGCAATGGCATTCCTATCCACATGTTGAAGACAATCTGTTCTACAACATACATCTGCTGCCAAAACTCGAATTTCTTTCTCTTCATCTATTTTTGTTTGACATTTTGCATTTTTTGTGTAGCCATAACTCATTTAATCCTTTTATATGGCCTTTTTACATGCGTATCAATTGAGTTTCTATCTTTTTCATTACAAAAGTACCCATCCCAATTGTTTAAGGGATTTGTGTCCTCTATAACATCCCATATCACCATTTCCTTGGGTGGCCCTTTGAACTTTTCCTTGACCCTTAATATCACACCTTTGTTGTCCACCAACTTATTTATTGGCCATCTAACCAAACAGTGTATATACTTATCCCCAATTCTACATATCTCACAATTTCCATCTATCTATTCTAGAAAAAAACCAAAATCCATTTCACCTAGTGCTTCACCTTCAAAAATGTCATCCTCGCGGACATTAACTAGAATTCCTTTGGCAATGCACATGCTTGTTCTCATGCATTCATGTGTAAGAGAAACCTTTGTACATATGAATCTAACCCTATCTTGGGGAATATTTGTGGCATGATCATGACAGTGAGGCTCCAAATCTGATTCTAGCCAAATTTCATAAGATTCTAATGCACCACCAAGTGTATGCTCAAATCCTATTGGATGTGGTAGAGGAGCATTATGTTTTAACGCCTTCTTGATTTTAACCACTATGCATCCTTTTTTTACCATCTTTCTATACGCTTTATGCCCAAGCTCTGTATTGAATATGAAGCCCTCGCCCACCTTCACTCCATGTTGTAGAAGATCTACCTTGGCTCCAATAGAAAATGTGGAAGAAACATTTGCACCTATAAACAAATGTAAATAAGGTTAGTATTTACTCAAAAAACATTTGTTATGCTATCAATAATATATAGCACATGCTTCAATATTTTGATTTACCTATGTTGTGTTTCAAATCCATGATCTTCCATGGATGTATGTCCTCTTCATTAACATCGTCATCAATCAAATGTGGTTGAGTTACATTATTTATCAAAAATGTAACATAACCAGCATTAACCCTTTCTCCAACATAATAAGTTCCAGACTCTGCAGATTTGACCCTTCCTATCCCAATGACTTGATCATTAATAAGGAGATCAACATAGTCCCCTTTTTCCAAAATTATATTTTCCATTGTAGCTTGTATCAATTTTGTAACAACAATTAAATCATAACTTGTAATTAAAAGGTTGAACCGTGTAAGGTGTGACTTTATATTTTCACAAAAACACATAACTTATGAAAAAGTAATATAGATGCAAAAATTAAAATAGTATGGTAGTAATATTGTATGTAATGAAACATTGTTTCCTCAAATAAAAGCTAACAATCAATATCATTCCTTCTACTACAAACAAGCACATTGTCAATAAGAATATTCTAAGGCGAAGGAATTCCACCACATGCTAAATTTCCTTCTAACGTAA
>APFE030108697.1:0-21900 GCA_000404065.3 Pinus taeda
TTAAAGTGAAGGAGGAGCTCATCTGGATCAACAAGGCTGGACTGCTACAACAAGCGTTGGATTTGAGGTAGGATCAAACAACACTTGGTTTCTCATAGAATAATGTATGTTTAGAGAAGGATTGTTCTTGTTTGTCTTGTTTGTCACTAGAGAGTCTTAGACTCCTAGGGAGGTTAGGTTTGTCCGCAAAAATAACTCTTTCCGCATGACAATTACATGTTGCAAGTTGAGTAAGGACGATGGATCCCCTATAGTAGATCCAACTCTTTATAGATCAATTATTGGAGGGAATTTATATTTGACAACTTCATGACTAGAAATCATTCAGGCAATAGGAATGGTGGTAGGATTCTAGTTAGCCCCTAAAGAATTACAAATACAAGCAGTGAAAAAAATATATTCAGATATATGAAGGGGACTCTTGATTTTGGACTATGGTGTTATACAGTATTTTGTCACGCCTCCTGTACTTCCCTATGTCATACTCTAGAGTGCCCGAAACTTGGCCATTTTGCAGCGTACCCATCCTGATATGCAGTCTAGATCCTTCCTGAAGACTTAATGAAAACATGACTTGTGACTTCCCTGAAGAAGCAAGCTCAAGGCCCTAATTTCAAGACCAACGCGACTATGACACTGGAAATTCGTGTTGATGGTAGGTTGCACTAGACTAGCCTCATGTTGGCTACACAGTTTTTACTTGGATACTTGCGTTGATCCCTAAAAGGCAAGTTTTCCCAAAGAGGACAAGAAGCCTCATGATCTAGAGGCTTCCATAACGACAAGATGGAGGTTGTTCGTTGTGGATGTGGTCGAATTATCCTAATATTTCCCTTTGATATTATCCCTATGAGCTTCCTCCTTGAGATGAGGACCTTCCCCTATCTTTGGAGAGATCCTAACTCCCTCTCCCTGCCTATATATTCATCATCTTCCATTCACAAATGGTTGGTCTCTGATTATTTGCACCCTTATGCTGAGATAGTGACTACATGCTATTCATTTTGGCTTGGAGAAGGAGTGCTTAGAGAGCTTGAGCTTGGACTTGGACATTCACTCAAGGATGGCTTACTAACATCAAGGCCTAGTTTGTATGCTTCCACTTTTATTCATTAATATATACAACTGTTGATTCGATTTCCATAAATGCTTGTGTCAATGCATCATTTATCTCAATTCTCCTTGATGTGTTAAGCGGATTACATTTGATTATGCTAGTTTTACTTGTATGCTTTGTTGTGTCTTTGGCCTCTTATGCAGGTATTCAAACGCCGTGAACAACAAGGACTGAGTTTGAGGAGCGAGCGATCAAGATCTTCAATAAGGGAGTACATTATAGCATCAAAATGAGGTAGGTCTCCTTCCTCTTCTCTCATTTCGATTGTAATTTAGGAAAGTGTCTTGTATATTGTCACGTTGGTTGCTAGTCCCACTCATTGGGCTAGAGGGATCGTCTCTGTCCGCGGAGAGGATTTACCTAGCCTAAAAAAATGGTGACTCCACTGGGGAAGCTATAACCTTTTGATCCATTCCTTCAATCTTTGATGAGTACGACAAACCGTTGATTTCTTGGCTTGTATGCATCACTATAGATTTATGTAGTCACTAGTTTTTGCTTGAGAGTGTTGAGCCTGCTCTAATTTTGAAGATTTTTTATTTTTTTCTTATTTTCCTCGCCCAACACATTTTCTGCTCTGACAGAAGCACTGCCAGTGCAGATTTTCAATTTATATTCAAGTTGCTTTGCCTTTCATCACCCTTTTTCATTTAACAGGTGCGTTGATCCCAGAGGATAAAAGAAAATTTGGGTTTCTTCTTGTTTTCAGTGGTTTTCAACCTTTGTGAGTGATTTTCCAGTGTAATTACAGTGCGTTGTCTTGATTCTCATCCTTGTGTGATTGCAATTGTCTCTTGGCTTTTGTTTATGTGTGTTTGAGGCTTGATTGCCTTCTAGGGTTTATAGGTCTAGGTCACCCTTCACTCATCGCTTGGATTGTCTTTGTGAGATTGATTGCTTCCATTTAGGAGTTTTCTTGTAGTCAGGACACCATTTTCAAGTTGCTTTCGGTTCATTTTTGTGAAGTTATTTTCATTAGTGTTGGATCATTTTGGTACTTTGGAAATTTCTTTTACACCATTGTCAAGCATAGATTACAATTGTTTGCTTTGGTAGAACTGAAATTGAATGCTTGTTTTGATTTCATTGTTTTGAAAAGAAAAGTGAAAGGATTTCTTCATTCAAGTATTTTTGAGATGATTTGTATTCGAAACCAAAAGTGAATGAAATTTTCATTTGAGTTGTTTTGGATTGAATTTTCCCCTTTACTTGTGCATTAGTTTGCGTTTTTGAATCAAAGTGAAAGGAAAAGAACAAAAATATTAGTGCATCTTAGTGAAAGAAAAGTGATTTTTGTTTTTCATAGGATTGCTTTTGGCATTACATTTTATTAGTGAAAGTGAAAGTGTAGTTTTCATTTTATCTTGTATTTGAAAATCTAGGGAGTTATGTTTTGATGCATTTTGCTTGATTGATGCATTGTTTGGTTGTCTCTCTTCCCTCATTATTTTAGCCTTCATCGAATGAAAATATTTCATTTTTCTCATTTAGCTCCATCATAGGAATTCAGGTGACATCGTTGAGCCATAAAATTGAAACCTAATTCAAGATAAACTTAAAATTTACCTCAATTACCCTAAGGAGCATTTGTAACCTAATGCAAATATCTAGAGGTCTAGGCTAGAGACGTGTTCCAGTGTTTTTAAACATAGCAGTTGTTGTTAACTGCCTACATTACATCCCAGGGGTGAAATCTCGTTCCAGTACGAAAGTATATTGAAGGTTCTCCAGTATTTTCAGGTATATATGAGGCACTTTAGTATCGAAAGTTTATGGGAATGCTCTCACTGAATGGTTATGCATTAGACAATGCTAACATGGACTTGTGATCCCCGTACTGTCGAGTATATATTGGGAGACCCCACTAGGTTATTATCCTTTAGCCACAGGTAATTGAGTCAGCTGCCTTGTAAACATGATACACCAAACACATCATTTGGGGAGATCGGTCATTGTACGTCAAGTCTTTGGTTTCAGCTAAGGTGTATATAATGATTCACTGATACTTGGTAAAACCTCTTGCCTAGCATTAACCTTTTTTATTTGTTTGTTGTTTCATGTCATAAAATTAACTGCCAATGATAATATGTCGAACCCATGCAGTTGCTTCTTGCCCTCACATTGAGTAATTCCTTGTAAATTTTAATTTTAATCAGCCCTCAACGAATCTTCTCTTATCCTTCTTCTCTTGAGATAAATTCATTGTGACTGAACCATTGCATTCACCTCACAGTGCCCCTCCATCGACTGATACTGAAGGGTCTTCACAAGGAGTTCATCCTAAACTTTCGCAGTCACTCGAAGCTCAAGGCTTTGAACTTGGAATTGTTCCACGCATCCAATCCCTTGCTTCTTGTCCCCGCCTCGAGACTCATCATCATCTTAGGAGTCTGATCCAGAAACCCTTGAGAGTCCACAGAGGTTTGTTTTATACCCTCTGAATCCCCTTTTTTGATCCATTTGAGATATCTCCTCAACATCCTTATATCGGTCGGGTGTTCCTTTGGAGTTATCTCCTCGTCCATCTTGGATTCCTCCTCGCCAACTGTTTCCACCAATGGCTTTAGAAGGTGAGATTCCAACCTCTCCTCGAGGTCTTCTGGAAGTCTCTGCTACTCACACTCCTAGTGTTGATAATTATTTCAAATACGAATTTCCTCCGGAAGGCTTTCCTTATGAAGGAAGAGTTCCATCTCAACTACCTCCTATGAACAATGGACGTATGCTTCCACATGGTTAGACGACCTTAGCTCAGCTAGTTTCGGGAAATCCCAGTGCTTCTTCATTATACCAAAATTCAATTTGGTCATCAAATGTTGTGCCTACTTCTGCTCCGTTTATTCCTAATGTGACCTCTCACATCCCTGTGCAAACTATCATTACTTTAGTTCTTATTCAACTGACTATTTTGACACAACCATTACCTTCATTTCAACCTTCCATTCTGGTGCAATCGACAGTTTCAGTTTATATGTTTATAAGTTCCTCAATTCCCCCCTCCAGCGGACAGAATGTGCCACCACCTCATTCGTAGCATGGGGGGGGAAATCCAAATATCCCTCTTGTTTCAAGTGGAACCCATGTGAGTGGATCAGAACCTCACATGGTTGGAGTAAGTCAACCTATTAGTGGTATTCCTAATCTTGTTGATTCATCTATTCCAGCTGGAGCTAGTAATGTCCAGTATCAACAGCCTTATACGGCCCAAATACCTCTCCAACAGTCTTATGTTCCATATGGCTCACAAGCACTGCAAATTCCACCTTATATTCCACAAATGGGTCCTCATGTGCAACCTGGTCAAAATCCTATTCCTGGTGCATATGGTCAAATCCCAGTTGGAACTTATCAGTACCAACAGGGAATTCCTCAAGGAACTATTCAACAACCTTTACAGCAGCAAGGGCAACATTTGCAGCATCAGGGGAAACCTTTGCAATAGCAGGGGAAACCTTTGCAGCAGTTGAGGCAACCTTTACAGTAGCAGGGGTAACCTTTGGAGCAGTAGGGGCAACATTTGCAACAATTTCAATAGCCTTTGCAACAAAAAACACAATTTTTCCAGCAACCCAATCAACCCTTGTATCCACAAGGTCAACCATTGTAGTAGCAAGGTTAGCCCTTGCAACAACAAACCCAACATTTATATCAAGAAGGTGAAACCTTGCAGACACAAAGACAACCCCTATAGAAACACGGCCAGTAGCATTATTACTAGGGTCAGCAGTGGCAAAAACCTTGCAATCCATATGTCAAGCACAATGTTTATCTTCCTTATGGTTATCAAAGGCTATGGCAGGTCAATATCAACCCTCCCCTGGGCATAATTCACCCTATGGTCAAGGTATCCCTCAGTGGGGGAAAAATCAAGCCCCTTATGGTCAAAATCCTCCACTTTGGGGGTAGAACCCATACCAACAAGGTTGGAACCCATACACTAGGCCTTATCAAAGAACCTATATGCCTTTTAATCCACAATTGCCATTTCTAGCAACGTTGCAACTGTCGGATGTCTCCAGGCTTACTAATGATCTGATACTTCATTTGCCTTATTGGCCTTTAGTTCCCACTAAGATTTCAAGCGATTGCCCCAAATTCGAAGGAAAAGCTAAAGAGGACCATGAGGCCCATGTGATGACATATCACTTGTGGTGTTCTTCCAATTCATACGTCGACGATTCTATTCATCTTCGCCTCTTTCAACAAAGCTTGACATGTGTTGTTGCAAAATGGTACATCGAGTTGCCTTGAGGTACCTATGCAGACTTCAATTCTTTGGCCATGGCCTTTCTCACTTACTTCCAGTTACTGATTCGTTATGAAACTGGTACCTAGTTGTTCACATCTCTGAAACAGGATATCGTGACCCATATCACCGATCACATCCATGAATGGAGACATCGACGTCGCCTCATCAAGTTTGAAATCCCTGATGAGTTGTTAACCGAATGGTTCACCAAGTCATTCGTAAACAAAATTTTTGCACACACAGCAATGGGTGGTTGTGTTATCGAGGATCAAGCCATTGCCCATGCAAGTATTTGGATTTGGTTTATCCTCAATCTAGCAGGCTATATAAAATATTTCCTGATGCTCCAAGGCCATCTTTGGATCCAGCATCTTCAAAGGCTTCAGATGTACTACCTGTTGATGGTATAATTGGATCAGTATCTCAAACTTCCACTAAAGCTTCTTCGAAGAAAAAATCTATTTCGAATACTAGTTCCAATCCTCCTTCTAAAAACCCCTCGAATCTTGGTAAAACCTCTGAGGTTAATGTCGTTCATTCTATCACAATAGACAAAGCCTCCAAAGTTAAGAAGAAGGATAGAGGTAAAGAAAAATATGATACCCTGAAACATGATCCTCCTAATCCATCTTACAATGATGCCTCCAAACGTAAGCCGAAATATCCTTGCCTCATTTGTGAGGAAGATCATTACACCAAGGATTGTCCTCGTCGTGCAGAAGTTAGTCATTTATTGAAAGGGACTCCGGATGTACTAAAAGAGTCATTTCCATCTCAGCAAACTAAGTTGGTAGACCAACCATAATCCTCTACCTATTCATGTTCCTAGGTTTACATGATGAGTGGCACAACACCTATCTCTGTTGCCACCTGGTTGAAAGATTATCAAAATCCTCAAAAGCAGACAGTGGAAAAGGAAATTATTGAAACACCTTCTTCTTCTGCTCCTCCTAGTTCTGGTCCTCTTCATATTGAGATACATGATGATGAATCTATCATCCGACCACCTCCCAAAGGTGTGCTTCGAAAGTCATCTTATAATGCAAACGCTAGAGCTGCTCAACATTACAGTATTGTCGAAGATTTAGCTCAAGCTCCTTTGGCAATGTTTGTGTTGGAAGTTCTCCAAACTTGTCCAACACAGTGGAAATCATTATTGTTTGTTATAGGAGGCATCAAGTCTGCCGATTCGAACTTGATCACTTTCGATCTAGAAAACCATGTTCCTCATCAAATTGCATTTTTGATTCAAGTCATTATAAAAGGAAAGATGATTCATCGGACTGTCATTGATGAGGGTGCTTCCACCAGCATCATGTCTGTTTCATGTTGGGAAGCCATTGGTTCTCCACCTCTCAACCAATCCTTGAACACCTTAGAAGCCTTTGATGTCAGAGGCTCCCATCCTTATGCTATTCTCACAAGTTTTCCCATCACCTTGGAAGGGAAAACTGACAAATTAGAAGTAGAGGTCGTAGATGCGAATCTGAATTACAACCTTCTACTCGGGCGAAGTTGGACCCATGCCATGTTTTGTGTGGTTTCCTCTTTGTTCTGTGTACTAAATTTTCCTCATGAAGGGATAATTTTCATCGTCGATCAATTGTCCTTTTTCTCTTCCAATGCTTCGAATGGCAACATCTCATATGTGGGAAATACCGATATTTTGTATGAGAGTGTGGGGGTAAGTCTTTTCAAAGATTTTACTTTAATGGGAACTTTTTCTCTCTCACCTCCGCATATCGCCTCTATCAACATGATCTCTACCTCCAATGATCAATGGATCATCCCTACTCTGGATCAGATTGATTATTTTGGTGATGTTATGTCGCTAAGTCCTTTAGAGCAAGCCTATCAAGAAGTTGTCTTGGCTTCAGCGGCTGCTTCAGAAAGTCATATTGTTCTCAGTATGCACCTGGATATGTATTCTCAATCTCCTTGGCTTAGTTATTGGGATTCTCTGGATCCCTTGAATGAGATATTCCCCACCAACGAGAGTATTGTTGAGGTTATGTCTCTTGAAGAAACTACTTGGAATGATGCCCATCATCATTCCTCATTTCTTCCAAATCTTAGTGATATTCCTTTGTGTCTTGAGGATTTTGTTTCTCATAACCCGATGCATCCACTTCAAACACCTATTTTGGTGCACGAAGTTTTGTCCAAAGGTAATATGGGAAATATTACTGCAACCATGCCCATCGACATTTCCATTAAACCTGGAATTGTCAAGAACATTCACATCGGCGTTTCCTGTTCTCCTAATGAGATCAGGATTTACACTGACCTTTTTAAATAATTTCGTGATGTCTTTGCTTGGTCCTATGAGGAAATGCCTTATATTGATCCATCTATAGTGGTGCACGAAATACCAACGTATCCTAATGCAAAGCCTGTTCGTCAACGACTCCATCCAGTGCATCCCAGAAAGGATACTACTATTAAGGGAGAAGTTGAAAAACTTCTAAAGGCTAGTTTTATTTACCCTATCCTATTGACAGACTGGGTTTCTAATATCGTACCTGTTACCAAAAATCAGGGAACAATTCGAGTTTGTGTTGATCACCGCGATATCAATCGTGCATGCCCTAATGACAACTATGCCACTCCCTTTATTGATCAAATCATTGATGAGTGCACTGGGAGTGAGATATTCTCTTTTATGGATGGTTTTTCTGGTTATAACCAGAATAACATTGCGCCCACTGATCAACACACAAAAAAAAAAAAAAATCATCTGTCCATGGGGGACTTTTGCTTATAAGAAGCTCCCTTTCGGTCTCAAAAATGTTGGTGCTACCTTCCAGAGAAAAATTCCATATGCCTTTCACGATATTAAACACATTGTTCAACCTTATTTAGACAACTTACCAACTCATTCTACTAAGCATCGTGACCATCCGGACCACCTTCCAACAATTTTTCTACATTGTCAACACTATAATATTCGTCTCAATCTTCATAAATGTGTCTTCTGCATAGAATCTTGTCGGCTCTTAGACTTTGTTGTGTCCAAATAAGGTATCCGAATAGATCCTCTGAAAGTTGAGGCTATTGTAAATCTACCCCCTCCTTCATCGTTGCACCAATTGCAGAGTTTGCAAGGGAAGGCCAATTTTCTTCATCGCTTTGTCCCTAATTATGCTAACCTTGCCAAGGGTTTTACTCGCCTGCTTAAGAAGGGGATCCCATTCATTTGGGATGAAATTTCCCTAAAATAGTTTGATGCTCTAAAGAAAACACTCATCAGTGCTCCTTTATTACACCCCCTTGACTACCACCATGATTATTTCTTGTACTTGGTCGCGGCTAACAGTACCATTGCTATGGTGCTAGTCAAAGACAATGACAATGGAAATGAACATATGGTTTATTATTTGAGTCGAAATATTATTGACAGAGAAACTTGATATGCTCACGTCGAGAAGATTACCTTGGTAGCAGTCCATGTTGTTCAACAATTTCGCCATTATATTCTTCTGCGGAAGACCACAATAATTTATGATTGTAACCCCATGACTTACATTCAGACTCATCAATTGCTTGGGGGAAAATACTCTAAATGAATCGTTATATTGTAAGAGTTTGATTCGGAGTTTACTACCGCCAAATCAAAGAAGTTGCTAGTTTTTTCTGAATTGATCTACGCCCTTCCTTCTACAAACACCTCTACTGATTTTTCTAAGCAAATTCCTGATGAAACTTTGTTTCTTATCAGTACTCTCAACCCATCGTATGGAGATATTATTGTTTATCTTCATACCTAAACTTTTTGATCCAAGTTTCCTTGATCTGACTAATGCTACATCTGGCATCAGTCTCAACCTTATCAAATTATTGGTGATAAGTTGTACCAAGTCGGTGTTGATTCTATTCTTCGCATATGTCTAACACTTGAAGAGTTTGAACGGGTCTTGAATGTCTACCACTCTGGGCCATGTGTTGGTCACATGTCAAGCTATGCCACTGCTCATAAGGTCCTTCGCGCCGATTATTTATGGTCTTCTATCTTCAAATATTGTGTTTTGGCAGTTCAAAATTTCCATGAATGTCATATTTATAACCGCAAACAGTGCGCCCTGCCAGCACCCTTACACCCATTTGTTATCATTGGCCCATTCGCTAAATGGGGAATAGATTTCATGACATGTAACCTTCACTCGACCGAGGCACATGGCTATATCATTATCGTCATCGGCAATTTTACTAAATGGGCTGAGGCGATGCCCACATATAATGCAGATGGTACAATTGCTACTCAGTTCCTCTTTAACCATGTCATAACCTATTTTGGCATCTCTCAATCCATTGTCACTAACCACGAATCACATTTTCTTTAGTACATGATGGCATAGCTTATTACTCAGTTAGGTCTTCACCAGGACTACTCAACTCCTTACTACCCACAGGCCAATGGCCAAGTTGAAGCGATTAATAAAGTCTCAATTATTATGCTTCAACATACCATTGGGAAGCATAAAAAGGATTGTTATATTATGTTGTTCTCGACTCTTTGGGCTTACCAAACCTCAACTAAGATAGCCACTAGTTTCACTCCATTCTAGTTGGTATATGGTTTAAAGGTGACACTCACGATCGAGTGTGAAATTTCTTCGTTAAAACTAGCTATCGAGCTACTCCCCGATACCTCACCTGAATATGAGTGGTTACTTTATCTCTAGAGGTTTGATGAGACCTGTCATATTACAGCGATGGTTGTCAAAGCACAGAAAAAATGAGTTAAAACTCATTATGATCAAATTGTTTCTCCACGATTTTTCGTTGAAGGTGACTTGGTTTTGTTGTATGACCAACGATAAGTTGGGAGCTGGGAAGTTTGAACCTATGTGGAATGGACCATACATAGTTAAACATGTCTTGCAAAAAGGCGCCTATGAGCTGGTTGACTACAAAGGTAATGTGTTAGCACAACTCCGCAATAGGCTTTATCTGAAAAAGTATTATGCATGAGTTTCATGTAATTACTTTTTACATTAATGTGTGAATTCATTGGTGTGCATCTTTTGATTTTTTGGTGTGATTGTTTGCTTTGCATACATGTTTCCTCTGCTTACCCCGTGTTCCACTCAGTTCGCAAATGTCGTCAAACCATTATGTTGGTTTGTTGATGGTGCTTGTCCTAGCACACAGAACTTATCCTCCGCAGCTTGGGCACTCTTCACCCCTGATGGCGAGTTGATCAATTTACAAGGTATTTGCCTGGGATGAACAACTAATAATATTGTCGAGTACAGTGCAATTATTGAACTGTTATCAAAAGAAATTGCTCTTGGAATTAGAAATTTAGTTGTTAAGTTAGATTCACAACTCATTGTGCTACAATAGAATGGTCATTATTCAGTAAGAAATCCACAAATTTTGCGTTTGTATCTACATGTTCGATTTCTGGAAGGAAATTTTGATTATATCACATATCAACGCATTCCACAAAATTTGAATACATTAACAGATGCATTAGAAAATTATGTTTTAGATAGGCATTTGCTTCACTTATTAAAAAAACCGATCACATCAACATGATATATCGAGTCTGTCAAAGTTTGTTCATCAAAATCTCAAAAAATAAATGTTCTAAGACACATGGCTTTCCAAGCCTATAATAGTACAAATAAACACGACTAGGAAAAGACTATTCACCCACATGATTCTCACAATAACATGAGACCGCTCTGATCACTTGGCCTAATAACTGACACAATCTCGCATACACTCCTATTATATGCCTCTGGTACCGCAGCGGTACGTCATCTATAGTCACATATTCTGGAATTCCCCGAGTAATCACTTCCAAATTTCGTTCCATTTTGTAATATCCTAATTTCAAATTACAGCAACCAGAGATAACCATGAAAATTAAAGACAGTAATGCATAAATTGAAATCTGCACCTACCTGAGCTGCTTGCTGACTTCCGATTCCGCTGCTGAACTGGTACTCCTTTGATTTAATTTCGAGATGGCCAATACCACCTGACCTGACAGAGCAACCTGGTTGCCCGATCCAGAGAAGCTCTCCACAGAGGCTCTCTGTCCCTCCGTGCCCAGAACTCAGATCACTCAAGGCTCTTCTGCTGTAAAATCTCTTCTCCCGGTTTCCTGCTAATGAGTCTTTTCTTTCTTCTCTCTGCCTCCCTTCTCCCGGGTCAGGCTTCGGCTATTTATTTACCGGCCTGGCGGTGGCCGCCCTCCCACTTGCAGCCACCGCCTCCCAAGCATTCATGTCACTCAGATATTTCTTCCCTCCTCTGCGCTTTGCAATCAATTTTCAGCTGGTTCGACTGAGGTATATTTATATAGGTTCTTAGATCTTACGTAAAATTCCTTTTAGGTTTCCTTTTTATTATTTCCAAACAACTGTTATAAGGTTTAACTTATACCTTTTATAATATTTCACTCATATATGTTATAAAGTTTAGACGATACATTTTTATAACTTTTCAATTATAACTGTTATAAAGTTAGATGATATATATATTTGATAACATTTCTTTATATAAAATATAAAGTTTAATGATTTGCTTTATAATTTCATATTATAAAGTCTAATTATATGTTTTATAAAATTTAATGTATATATATATTATAAAGTTTTTAATGTTTAAGATTTTTATTAATGGGCTGTTACACATTTCTACAATAAGATCTGCTCCTTCTTCATATGGAGCATCCTCTATATGATGTGATAATCACCGTGCTATTGGATACATGTCAGGAGGCCTTTCCAGTCCTACATCTGCAAAATTATCACAAATAAACTCTCAAATACACTTCAAACAAAAAAAAAATCATAAAACTTAAATTCCAAAAAACAAGTTTTACTTGCACCCGGTGGTAGAGGAAGATCTGGATCTCCTCTGAAGTTCATGCCTACGTAGGCATAGTCATCCACAACAATCAGTGTTGGCATAGCCAACCAAAGAATGGTGGATGGAAATGCATCCGTTGACCTCCCCCTCCTCAAGGCATGATCTCACTCCATCTGAGAAACCTTGGATCTTGTGGAGTTTGATCATCCACCTCTACCCACTGGTATCAAAATAGGGGCACATGCTCCAAAAAGAAACTGACCAAAATTGATCCAAAGCGAACTGCTCCAATTTTCCCAACTCGCCTTTGGTCAGTTGTCTCTTCATGTTGACCAACAGTCCTTTGCACTAGTTGAACATTGTTGGAGCAAGACAATCCATGACGTACTCGAATTGTGATTCCGTTGCCTCATGCAATGCCTGCACCCCAGCTACACTGACCATGGTGTGTAGAATCTTCCTCAAGGGAATATTGTCTATGATTTCTATCTTCACCTTCCCACTCACAGTTGTCTCTGCACCCAGCTAGTTCCTTCTGATCAAGGTGTTGGTGCTCCCACCTCCAGTACGAGCTCCAAAGAGTTGGACTCTCTCCCCTCTTCTAGACAATCCAGTGATGAAGTAGATATCAACTACTTCCAGCTCTAGTTCTTGATATCCAATGATGAAGATATTCTGATTGACATCCCAGAGTCCAATGAGATAGTGCAACAACTCATTTTAAGCTTTGAGTCCTAGGGTTCGAAAGAACTTCAGTAATCCGCAGTCCCTTAAAGAATTGACACATTCAACACTTTGGGCAGTTTGGTAATGTTCTGCCTCATGGCCTCTTTCCTTCCATTCAATGGCCATGTTTGTCGAAATCTCTTGTAAACAATTCATAAACAACACTTAGATTCCTTTCTACATATCAAAATCTTGAAAAACCGATCAAGGGAGAGGATTTCTTCATTTTATGTTTTTGCTCTACATCCAGCGCGATTGTCATAGTTATTTTCACGTTGGCAGCATGAGAGCCATTTGGGTTGAGGGGAAATCAACGCAGATCCGATGAGTAGACTCTCGCTGGTCACCCTGACTTTTAAAAATGGAAATCCTCCCCTTAACCAACTAAAAATCCTATAAAATGGCATGAAATAAGTATGAAAAGCAAAAGAAAATGAAGAGCTCTTACCTATAGCCGACGGTTTGTGAAATGGTGCCCTGGATCTCCCACACTGCTCGCTTGAAGAATCAAGGAAAATGGGGTAAAATACACTCTCTGATTTACTCCAAGTGAAATGGTAAAAATGTTTTTACTTTTGGTCTATTTATAAGTTTTTAAAGACATTTTTGCCAATATTTAATTATTTTTCTCGATATCAGTGATGTGTGGTTTTCTTTGTGTAGTTATAGGATCTTTTTGGTTGTTATAGTGATCATTTTTGACCGATTCAACGAGATTTTGTTTTATCTCTTTTTCTGACTCGTTAAAAATAAATGAAAAAGTAAATCCCCTGGAGTCATCTTTAAGCTCTTTTCTGACTCTCGAAATATGAAAAGATTGTCGAGTACTTGTCTTTTAGAACTCATTAAATTAAACGAATTGACGTCATCTCAGTATACATTTACCCCTTTTTCGAGTTGTGATTGACTATTTATGAAAAAGGTACACCTTGATCAACATGGTCAAGAGGTTCTCTCGAATATTGTTTTCACTTTTTCGAGTTCGAGAGACAAATTATGAAAAGGGACATGATGGAGTTTTCTTTTTTGTCTCTTTTTCAAACTCTCTAAATATGAAATAGACACATAGTTATTCTTCCGTCGAACTCATAAAAATTAATCGACGAAAGACTTGTCACCATCGAGACCAAGTTTCTCCTGCCTAGGACTCATAAAACTTACTAGGATGGATTCATTCGAGAATGAACTTATATGACAAGCATATGTTATCCCCTTCAAGTTTGTGATAAAAAATAATTGGGGTACTCGCTAGAAATAGTGGGGAAAAATGAGAGTGAAACATCTCTTGTATAGGCATAATGTCGCTCTTGAACATGACACTCATATGTTTCTCGTGTCGGGTTTGGGATATCCTCACTTAGTCACTTGTCCTTCCGGGTTTGGGTGATCCATTTTGCCTCTCATCTGACTATTTTACTTCGTCATCATGACCCTTGGTCCTATGTTGAATCAAATGCTGCGACACTCTGGAGTTGTGTCTCCAATATGTTCAAGAGAAGTCTTATCTACAATTTGTTACCTATACATTCTCTAACCTTTTTCCACAGCCCTAGAACGTACTCATTTATTCCATTTTATTCCTTGTTTCATGTCAATGATGAGGGAATCACTATAACCCTCCTTCGATAGGGTCACTTCCTGTTGACTTCAACTCATTATTCGGGAAGATGACATAGAAACTCCCTTTCAGTACCTTATAGATTGCATGCCTTAATGGCAACTTCTTCGCATCTGACAAGAGGTTTTCATCATTGGCATTCGATAGGATGATTCCATGAGTGTTCATATTCGGCTTCATTTTCACAATCACAGATTGTATTGTTGTACCTTGAGGACCATTACCATTATTGGCAGTTTCTCTTGTGTCTGTTAACGATCCACATCATTGGTCAGTAATCAGGTGGCTTTCCAGTATGTTCGACTTCAACACATTCATTCGGATGTTAGAATTCGTAATTTGATCAGATTGAGATGAAGCGCAAGACCCAGATTTTTGTCTATAATAACTCAGGTTGTGAGGAGTTATGTATTGTTCATGATTGTATACATGTTTCCTCTATACAGATGGTTGCGACCATACCATGGAACCTTATATTTATGATGATGATGATCTTTTTATATTGGGTGGCTACATGCATACCTTGGATATTAGACTTCCAGAGGATCCTTTTCATTCAAATGGTTGCACCCATACCGTGGATCATTTCACACGGTCCTTCCTATCCATATGGTTACGTTCATACCATGGATTCTTATTTTGATATCAGATATGTATATGTATATGTGTCCTTGATTTGCAGGTCTCCTGACAGTGTTTATTCTCATCCTTGCAGAAGATCGTAAAGCATCTCAGCCATCACTCCTTGTTCTACCTTCATGCTTTAGGGGGCATCTGTTACACAGTATTTTGTCATGCCTCCTACGCTTCCCTGTGTCATACCCTAAAGTGTTTGAAACTTGGCCATTATTTAGTGTACCCATCCAATATGCAATCCAGATCCTCCCTGAAGACTTAATGAAAAAATGCCTTGAGCCTATGCTGAAGCAGCAAGCTCAAGGCCCTAATTTCAGGACCAACGCGACTGTGACACTAGAAACTCATGCTAATGGAAGGTTTCACTATACTAGCCTCGCTTTGGCAGCGTGATTTTTACTTGAATACTCATGTTGATCCCTAAAAGGCAAGTTTTCCCAAAGAGGATAAGAAACTTCGTGATCTACAGGATTCCAGAACAACAATTTGGAGATTGTTCGTTTTGGATGTGGTCAAGTTCTCCTAATATTGCCCTTTGATCTTATCCCTATGAGATTCCTCCTTGATATGAGGGCCTTCCCCTATCTTTGGAGATATCCTAACTCCCTCTCCATGCCTATATATTCATCCTCTTCCATACCCAAATGGTTGGTCTTTGATTATTTGCACCCTTATGTTGAGATAGTGTCTGTTGGGCCTAGGAATTATCCTTAAAATACATCCACTTTCACTCCATTCACACATTTTCTCACCTCTATTCCACCACCATGTCATTACATCAGCTTCACTTTCATCATTATATGGGTTACCTTTGTGTTTTCCAAAACATTATTAATTATTAGTATTTTTAAGATAATTTATGGTTAAACTTTAGAAAATAATCTCTATATACTTATACATAACAATTAGAATGAGTTTGTTGACATGTGTAGGTACAAAGGAAGCTTCCAAGGCATCTTTATGTGGCACTCTATGTTCAAATTCGAATTTGAGGAGATCATGGACCTCATGGAGAAGATCATGGACCTCATGGTGGAGATCATGAAGGATAGGGTTATGTTTCACCATTGGTTGAGAAATATGTGGCTCAAAGGAGGGAATAGTGGATTTACATTTATGAATTTGTTATCATAGCTTTTGTATAAATATGAGTGTTATCTCCTTCATTTGTAATCTTCATTTTGTAATCTTAATTTTTAGAATTTAGAAACTTAGTTCTTCATTTGTAATTTTAGATTTTAGAATCATTGTAATGTAGAGTTTAGGACCTCTTGGAATGTAGAACTTGGAGCTTGTAATTGCAATTTGCAATTGATGATAAATAAAGTGGATTGGATTTTCTTCTACATTTGACTTCTTTCTAAAGTGTGCTTGTGGAGCTCTGGAGGGCCCCCATTGCCTCACTTGCATACTTGTTTTGGTATAGTAAGATTTCTTTCATTTATGTTTTTAATTTAATTAGTTTAAAGATCTTGATGCTGGAAATATAAAAGAATAGTCTCTTGTAAGAGAGCTTTAATATTTCCTGTAATCAATCTGAATTATGTTTAAATGCCTTCATTTCTTAGTTAATTGATTAAGATGTTAGAAATATTGATGGACAGTCTCATGTAAGGGAGCTTTAATATTTCTTACACTTGTCACAATGCCTTTAGATTTCATTTTGATTAAATGACTAAATATGTGTTGGAAATCCCAATGAAAGACCTCCTGTAAGGGAGCTTTGGCATTTCTTCACCTAGATTAGTTTAGTTTGTCTCTAAGTCCATATATATTGGATGATCCTTGAAGTTTACTTACTAGGATTGATAGTAAATGAAACTCTAATTTGCATCCGCATTTTAGACCAAACATTTTGGCACCGTTGTCGGGGAGGATGATTTGGAGATAGACTTAGGAAGTTATTTTTATTGCAATTTCTTTTTATGGACTAACTTGTGAAACCTGGGAGGAACATTAGAAGAGTGCTCAAATATTGGGCAAAAACAAGTTATCAGGAGCCAGAAAAAAACAAAAAAAAAATAAAGCAAGCTCTGGAGGAAGTACAGACTCAAATAGAAACCAAGGACTCTCCCAACAACTCAAAAATCAGGAATGGGAAATTCAGGGACAGCTCATGCACATCAGTAGAGAAGAAGAGATTAAATGGAGGATTAAATCTCGACAGTTATGGCTGAAAGAAGGAGATAAAATTACATCATACTTCCACAAGCAAGCTACAACTAGAAGGACAAGGAACAGCGTTAGAGCTATCAATAACAGCGAAGGAAACAATTATAATAATCAAGAAGATATCAAGAGGGCAGCCTCCTCCCATTTCAGGAGCCTTCTAACTGAAATCCAAGAAGAACGAGATTATTCAGATTTGCTACAATATCTTCCCAAAGGCATAACTCAGGAAATAAATGATACACTAAATCGGGAGATCGAAGAAGAAGAGATTAGAAAAGCAATCTGGACCTTGCAGCCAGACAAATCACCTGGGCCAGATGGATTCCCCATCAGTTTTTAAAGGGATTATTGGCAGTTGATAAAAAAGGATCTTGCAAAAATGCTAAGAGGAATACAAAGGAAAGGGAAGATGGGAGGCTTTACCAACTCTACTTTCCTTGCTCTCATCCCCAAAGAAAATCGACCCACCTCATTCTCCAGGTTTCGGCCAATTTCTCTATGCAACTCTTCGTACAAGATTTTCACGAAAATCATAGCTTCGAGACTTAAGCCTCTCCTCCCGTCCTTGATATCTGAAAATCAAGGCGGCTTTCTGTCCAATAGGCAAATTCATGACACCATAACCTTGGTCCAAGAAGCCATCCACTCCAGCACTTCAAGACAAGAGAAAGGATTTGTGCTCAAACTTGATTTGGCTAATGCCTTTGACCGGGTAAGGCATTCCTTTTTGTTTGTTGTCCTGAAAAAAATGGGCTTTAATTCTCTATTCATCAACACCATAGCTGCTTGTATATCTGGGCCTTGGATATCACCCTTGATTAATGGTCATCCCTGTGAAGCCTTTCAATCCTCTAGAGGACTAAGGCAAGGCTGTCCTCTATCTCCCTATCTTTTTATTCTTATGGCGGAATCCTTCACCAAATCCTTGGATCATAATCGAAGAGTCAGCCTCATAACTGGCATTAAATTCGGGAATGGAATAAAGAACATCAACCATTCTCAATTTCTTGATGATACTCTTTTGATTGGAGGGGCCTCTACCACCATAGCAAGGCGCTTCAAGACCCTCCTCGACCAATACATGGACTATTCAGGGGGAGCTGTTAATTTCCACAAAAGTTGTGTATATGGTTGGAACATCTCCAATCAAACAGCCCACAACATCGCCAATATTTTTGGAGTCACATACAAAACGAAATGGGATCATTTCTCCTATCTAGGGATGTCGGTGAGTCTGGGACCACTAAAAGCAGAGACATGGAATGAAATAATAGATAAAGTCAAAAGGAAAGTACAGCAATGGGGAACACATTCGCTCAATCCAGTTGGCAGACTTATTCTACTCAAATCAGGTATAACCTCCCTTCCCCTCTATCGATTTACTCTTTATCGAGCCCCTGATATCTTTCATCATAAATTGGAAGTTGCCCTTCGAAACTTTCTGTGGTAAGGGGGGAAAAAAGAAAAGAATAGATTCAACCTGGTTAGTTGGAAAAATGTAATTCAATCTCAGGATAGAGGAGGCCTTGGAATAAGAGCTCCAAAAATTCTCAATCTAGCCTTTGGGATTAAAATGGCTTGGAGGCTAACCACTGGACCAACAGCATGGTGAAAGCAAGTCATGGAAAGCAAATATCTCAATAATTCAAGACAAAGGCTACTTGAAGACGGCATCCTCAATAGGGACTCCTCCAAAATTTGGCATCTATGTAAGAAAGCAATCCAAATCCTTAGGCAAAACACATCAAAAATCCCTAGGGGAGGGGACAGTATCAACTTTGCTACTGATAAGATTATGGGACTTCAGCCATTAAACACTATTGAAGAAGCTCTCCCCATCATTCACTTTCTCAACAGCAAAGGCATCCATAGGCTTGGACAAATCTCGAATTGGGACCCAGACTCTCATGCCTGGACAGATTGGGATTTTCCGGATATCCCAGCAGCCCTGGAAGCGAGCTTCACCGCCTTCAAAGCTCACCTTCACAATAGAGCCCCAGTCAAAAAAGATGCAGTTGATGGGCTCTGTTGGGATCCTTCAGGATCAAGCTATACCATCAAGTCAGGCCATCAACATATTTGCAATAACACATATCAGATACCCATTTGGAATCACTGGAAAATAATCTAGAAATCAGAGGCCATACTAAAAATAAAATTTTTCACATGGTTGCTATTAAAAGGCAAAGTCCTCACTGCAGAGAATCTAATAAAGAGAGGGATCAATGGCCCATTTAGATGCCCTAATTGCTGCTCAGCAGAGGAAACAATGCTCCACTTATTCATAGACTATCCATTCGCCAGAAGATGCTGGGCAAAAATGTCTTCCCTGGGCAATATAGATTGGCAACCTCAGCAAAACATTGCTGAGGCTTTGTATGAATGGAAAAAAAGCTGCCCTTGGAAGGAAAAAAGGAGCAGGCTTGTGAAAAGAATTTGGGGCTCTATTCCTCATTCTCTATTATGGAGAATATGGCTATCCAGGAACAAAAAAATCTTCCAAAATAAAGAGCCCAATGTTCGAATTACATGTAGCAAAGCACACATCTTGGCTCAGGAGGCAATAACAGTTAAATACACAGGGAAAATTCAAGCAGAGGATTATATAGTGGAGGAAAGAGCTGTCATTAGTTACATCCTAGAAAGACCAGGGCAAAAACAGGGGAAACAAATGATAGACAGACTCCAACACACTCAAACAAAGGATTGGGAAATCAGGCTCTCAGCTCGGGAATTTAAGAGGTGGACTCATAGCAGCAACTGCACAACACTATATTTTGACGGAGCTTCTAAATCGAACCCAGGCCAAGCAGGAGCGGGAGGAGTAATTGTGAACGAAGCAGGGGACAACATTTGCAGTTATGAATGGAGTCTAGGCGAAAGAACCAATAATAATGCAGAGGCATTAGCCTTATACCAAGGACTTTTTCAACTAAAGAAGCTGGGAATTAAAAGGGCCATGGTTTTTGGGGACTCTGCAATCATAATCCGATTAATGATCCACAAACAGAGCTCTCCTAACTGCAACCTTCAACAGCTCATAAATCGCATCAAGATCTTTCTCAAAAATTTTGAAGACATTCAGTTCTACCATGTCCTTCGAATCTTAAATAAACAGGCAGACACTAGAGCAAATAATGCTTGTGGAAGAATGGCGGGTGCACTAAGATGCAATGTCGTTGATAGTTTTCACCCCATTCCATGAAGAAAAACCAAAAACGCAACGCCTTGCACTGCTTGGTCAAACAAGCGTGCGAAGGTAAAGGACGCCTGAGGAACAGGACGCTCTACTGCAATCTCAGCATTGAAAAGCAGGTTCACTCGATTCCAAGCAACAGCAATCACCTCAACGCTGGCGCTAGCAGATATGGATCAGAGATGAAGGACTTTGTGAAGGATTTTGTTCAGGCCCGCACCCCTCTCGTGAATCAGGACTTCTCTTGTGAATCTGATCTCAGCCCGCTCCAGCCTATAAATTCGTCTCACTGCTCTCATCTCAACACTCACCATCATTCACTTGGCAACAAAGGCACTACGAGGAAGGTCTTTCTGGAAGCGCGCGAGTCTTCTTAGAGCGACCTGAAGAAATTACTCTCATCCCGGTACGACTCTACTCTGGTATTGCTCTTTCAATTTCTAGAACGATTTATGCTAACCAGATTCTCTGTTTTACTCAGGTCTTCTGAAGCACGGACCAGTGCGGTTGCTTTCCCTCCAGCCAACCTCCCAACTCTCTCATCTTTATCTCCTTTGCAGCAACTCCCTTCATGCTTCGTAACCCCCTCATCGAACTCTCTCTGTCGCCATTCCTCCTTCAACACCCATTATCCAAACAGAACAGAGCGGATAACATTCGCGGTCTCTTATCTTCAAACTCCTGCCCGTTACAATAAGTTGTTTGATCCTGACATCCCCTCTCAAAACGCTCGTAATTTTTTTACCTATCGCACTCCTGTCTTCTGCAATTTCACCTACCACACCTCCACTCCAAAAATGGCGCGCAGCGAGGATTGCCTGCACTGTGCAGACTTGCAGGCAGAACTAGAGGAGATTAGGACACAACAGACTGTCCTAGATGAGAAGCAAAAGCTCATGGAAACAAGATTGGAAGAACATGATCGACGTCTTGAAGAGCAGAACCGAAGACTCCATGAACAAAACCGTCTCATGAATGACAAATATAAGGCGGAGATACAGTTGTTTATGCACAAAGCATCCTCCCTTCAAGAGCAGTTTCGGCAGCTCTCGAATCGTTACGCTCACGCAGAGGAATCCATCTCCATCCTCAAGTATATGATGGATAAGAGAAATGTAGTTGCCACCAGCTCTTCTAGCGTTAAGCAGGAAACAAGAGACAACCAGCCAGAAGAATCTACAGCGAGACACATCCAGCACATTATGATAGATTAAATGTATTGTAAATGTATCTTTTTGTTATTTTCATTTATAAGAAGCTACAGTAGCATAGTACTAGGCAATAGCAAGAGTAGCAAAGCAAGGATCAAGGAGGTAGTTCTGTTTTGTAAACCCCTTGATCAGGACAACCAATGGCATATC